>JASVEL010002382.1:0-162571 GCA_032618575.1 Nicotiana noctiflora | reverse complement strand
AACTCCGTTTATATCACTCCACAATTGATTACTTATATATCTCAAATTTGTCTTCTAATTTAGTGATTAACTATGATTTACCTTTTGAATTATTTCGATTAATTTGCTCTGTAAGTATTCGATAATTTTCCACGAAACAGAAGGGTTTTGAAGAGGAAACAAATAAAAAGTTTGGATAATAAAATACTGTTTGTGAGCTTTGGAGCTTCCTACATGAAACTTTGTGTTGGACAAGGATTAGGAAATAAGATAAATAAGATATATTTTCCAATGTTTCATGACAAAAACAAGGGCGTTTTCTATTGTTTGGCGCGTCGCAAATATTACTCTTTGAATTACTATCTCAATAGAGTTTTCTCAAGTCCAAATTGTTACAACTTGGTCCAACCAAGATCCTGCATTTGGATTGAACCAGATATGAGCCAACTCCCTCCTCATGATTGAAGTAATGAATGCTTAATTTGTTAAACTAATCATTCCCTTTAATACTTAATTTGTTAAACTAATCATTCCCCTTTTTTTTTGGTGTTTATTTTTCGCTAGTTTCTATGTAAGTGCTTTGTATATAAATTTTAAGTCCATTATTTATATAAAGGAACAAAAAGTTAAATTAATAAATGGTAGAATAATAAAAAAAAATTAAATAAGAACTTTGTATTATCTTAAGTACGATTGAGTCAAATTTCAATTTTTTTTTTCTTTCTTAAAATCCACATCCAGCCTAACATCGGGATCGAAAGAGCAGTAATTAAAGCCTAAAGTCTCAAAAGAAAAATGTGAAGAACCTGCTTATATAGTTCAAGATGCTAAGCCAATGAAGGTATGTTTAGAATTGGTTCATTAAGGATCAAAGCAAGCTATAGCCTATTAACCACAAAGAAATCTGCTAAAAATATCCGAAAGAGATTGAATCAATTGGCTCTGGAACTCCACACGAGATTGAATCAACAGTACTTAAGAGTAAAAAATAATTTGCATCCAATTCAAAACACTACAGACCTGGAGTAATTAGTCTAAAATTTTGATTTGTAATATGAGAGGGTTTTTAATATGTAAAATTCTTTAAACCGCAATTTCTCAAATATTATCTAGCCTGACTAGGATTTTAGGATTTGCTTAATTAAATATAAAATAAAATTGAACCATACAAACATGTAGCTTAGCTTGACTCGTGTAGGAACTCACACTATGACGGCCTTATTAGGTATATGATTAATATTTGGTTAAAGTTTCGAAAAAAAAAAACTGAAAAAGATTATTTAGAAGCTGAAGTTGACATGAACTTCATTAAAAAGGTTGAGAGATTGTCAATAAAATTTATTTCTTTCACTTGAAATAGTTCTCCAACAAGTTTTCCAAAATTTCTACTATACTTCGGACGTTGATTACACCAACACTCATTCGAGCTCCCGGCGATTCATTCATCTGACAATAAATCAACTACTTTTTATTTTGTAATATTTTCCTTTATTAATCACTTCTAAAGTATAAAGATAAATAATTATTGATAAAAAGAATAGACACGCAAATTGAAAAAAATCATAACTATACTTAAGAATAAAATACTTTGAAAAGCACACATACGAGGATAACCTTTTGTTAGAAAAAAGAATAAGTCCCGTTTCTATTAATAGAAGGGCCCTTCCACTCGGCACTGGCAGATTATTAAGACTGACTTTCGTCCCTCCTCAATGGGTGAGTCTTGCAATCAAGCTCTCTTTTGCATACGCCAAATATAAAGCTATATAAGCCCCCATTTGACTATAAAATATGGGGGCTTATCTTCAAATATCTGTTTGTTTATAAATTTTAACCATTTTTTTGATTGATTTTGAAATCAAAATCTTCAAATCTCAAAAACTACTCTAAAGTAATTTTGAAGTTTTCTACTAAAAAAACTTTAAATTCTTTTCAAGTAAAATATATGTCCAAACACAATTTCAACTTTAAAAATTTATTTTTCATCTCATTTACAAACAAGTTTCAATTAAATCTATAGCTAAAAATGACATCAACAAGGGGATGTAGCTCAGATGGTAGAGCGCTCGCTTAGCATGCGAGAGGTACGGGGATCGATACCCGCATCTCCACATTTTGAATAATTTAACCTAATGTTTTATATCTATAGTTTTTCCCTTTTAAAGATGATGTAGATTATATTTTTTATCCGGTCAGATAAAATGGAATGGATGGTATATAGAAAGGTAGGAATATATACCTAATTGAGCTCGAAAATAGCTTTGGATATATCATGGCCAGCAGTAAAATTTCGACATAAAGTTAACAACTTACATTGAGGAATATTGACACACTTTGATAATTGTCTTTTGGTAATACTAAACAAGTGAACGAAGTCCGAAATGGGTGTTTGATAATTTTGAGAATTAGAGCTGAATAAGTTGAGGGATTAATGTACGAAGTGAGAAATTAAAGAGAAAAATTAACCTGATGTTTTGTAGATGTAGTTGTGCTTTCGTCTTAACCAATTGGTGAGATCGAAGATCAGGGCCATTTTATAAATATATCTTTACACAAATGGCCATTTTACTATTTGTAGAGTGGTTATATTTTAAAGTACCTCGTACTACAATAATTTTGTTTTCATTTTTAAATACAGATTTTGTAGCTGAAGAACAATTGTCAGCAGAAAACCCACCTCCTAAACAACAAGAAGCAGAGGTTTCATTTTCTGATGGGCGTTTTGTTGATTTCAATGAGAATAAATCGAATAATATAGTCGGGTTATTTGCAAGGTTAGTGTAAACTCAGCTATTTTCTTTTTGTTTTTATTTTGTCCTAAGTTGCTCGGACTCTTGAGTTTTGGTGATGCGACACCTTGCCGACACGTGGGTATGGGTGTGGGATCCCTACTAGATTTCATCAATTGATTTTGGGTACTTTGACCAAAATCGACGGAGGAATTCGAGACAGATACAATAATTTCTTAAATCAAAACAAAAGCTATGGTGGATTTTTAATTTAGGCATATTTGAATTATTTTTAGCAGAATCACCACACTCATATTTGTACCCGGATACTACCCCCGATCTTTAATCATGATTGATTCGACCTCTAGATTCGCACCTGTATTAGATACCCGTACCCGAGTTTGAACAACTTAGAACTGATGTGTAGACCAGCATGCGTGCACTTAAACAAATCAACGGGGTGTCAAAAAATGCAAATTTGAGTGAATACACTTAACGATCAAGGAATTCAACTATTTGTATATATAAAAACAAAGTTTATTTTTACCCTATTTGTAAACTTGGACGAAGGGAATTTGATTGAACCCCTTTCAACACACTTAGCTCCGCCACTGCTCCACGTGTAAAGGATGACTTTGCTTGCGGATAGGGGCGGCTCAAGAAAATTGAAGGTCTCAAGCCAAACTTTTTTAAGAAGTCTTAAACTTTAAAAAAAAATCATGTGGTTTTAGCTTGATTCATACTTTATAGTTGATATATGTGAATTTTGATAAATAATAATATTAAAAAAAATATTACTATGACATAAAAGTTTACAACAACAGCAATTCAGTAAAAATTTTATTAGTGGGGTCTGAGGAAGGTAGAGTATACACAGATTTTATCCCTATCCTAGAGAAGTAGAGATGTTGTTTCCGAAAGATCCTCGATGATTTAAAATCTTTGAGAGGTTTAGCCCAAGCATATTGTACTGTTGAAATTATGAGTTCAGAATTTAATATCAGTTAAAATTTTAGTGGTATTTTGGGCCACCCACTGGGGCTTAAATCAGCAATGTCAAACCTACTGATATATTTTTGTTTTGAAGGATAATCTAATTATGTCTTTCTTAGAGCGAAGGGTATTGATATGTTTCCTCTGAGATTTCTCTAGCAAGCGAAGTTTTGTTTAGTATATGAAAAGAGCAATGAGAAAGCTGAGATTTTTATTCATTAACAAAAAATTGTGGAGTCTATTATGAGCTCATTGTCTTTTTTTTTTTTTAATCAGGAAATGTGAATTCTGAGCTCTTTGTCGAAAAGCATATATTGTGTCTTTGCTTGCAACTGTCCCAACGTACAACTGAATATATTTTGTTGAGACTTACTAAAACACAATATCTTATTGGTAATCAATTGCGTTTCTCCAAAATAGTGGTAATTGGCTTTTCCAGAGCTCTCAGTTAATTTGTAGTACCACATAATCATCAACACCGTTATGGTGAATATCTTTTTTAGAGAGAAAGTTATACTATTATACTCATGGTCAAAATTATATGCGAGATATGTTTCTTACATTACCGAGCACTTTTAATAATTACAATGCCAAAATATTTTGGCGTACAATGGGTACGTGACCAATGACCGTTCATGCCATAATAATGACATTATTTTCTTATATCATCTCAAATCTCCTTCTAGAGGTGAGTGTAGTATATTCACTACCAGTAGCACGTTCATATTCTTCCAAGAATGAATATGTATTCGTAAATCAGATGTTATCACATTCATATTATGAATGGACCATAGTCATATATATGTGCTTTACAAAATCTCATATCAAATCGTTGACAAATATTACTTTCACATAGTGAAGGATTATTTTGAGAATATGTATTGTTCTCATTACCACAATGATGACGATATAATTTCGTCTATTGCCACGTCCACATCTATTGATCATTCATGGTAATAAATTTTGTCTTCTTTATCACATATTGCTATCACATTCTCTTAAGCGGATGAAAATGGAGCAAATTTGATGGGACGATTATATGTGCACTTCTTGTGCCCATAATCATACATAAATTTGATCATGGCAGGACATAGAAATTTTACCACTTCATATGGTTATAATTTCTTACAAACTCCATTAAAGTTATAATCAAACTTTGTTGTCTTTGCTTGTATATAAAATCAAATTATAGAATTTCAAGAATTTAGAAGAGAAAAATAAAGTAAAGTACTTACCTTAAATCCAAAATTTAATCATGAAGGGAATTTATGGAATAATTGACAATCATTATGATCAATTTCAAAGCTTCTACTCAATTGGTTAGAATCTCGTGCTCGTAACGTATTATAAAATAATGATAAAAAAAGAACATATTGCAGAAAAAGAAAGAGATGAAATTTTTATTGAATTTTGGGATAATTTACAATGGGGTAAGACCCCTCTAATTATAGAGAAAAATGAATTAGCCTCAAAGTAAAACTCCATACAAGATAGACATTCACTCTAAAATAAAATTCTATTCATAATAATTTCTTCGGCGACACTTTTGGCCTTTTTCTCAAAATAAATAACAAAGAATATTAAAACTGGCAAAGTAGCCCAATCATAGTATTTTTTTATTATGATAAATAAGCTAAAAGAATTGTAACAAGTAATTAAGATGAGAGAGGAAGGTAAATGTAATATTATAATCTTCTGGAAAATTCAAGTAAAAGGCTAGTTTCACTGTAAAAGACGTGGTTCACATAAAAACAGTTTTCCCCTGCTACAGATATATTACAAATATTCAACACCACGAAGTCTCATATTTAATCTTCTAAGCCAAATAGAATGAAGGATCATGTGGAAAACATCGTAACGTTTTGGAGGCATATTAACTTCAAAATGTCTCCTCACTTGTTTACCTCTTCTCTGTAATCTTATATATTGCCTTGTTGAAATTCCAGCCAAAATATTCTTCAAGTTTGGAATTTGCTCAACCGGGACTTCAACTGAGAACGATTTCCATTTCAAAACATCGCTAAAAGGTGGTACGTAATGGTCCTTAAGAAGGACCGGAACACAGCCCGTGTAAAGTGCCTCGACCATACGCGGACTAGCAACTTCGTAACCACTTGGACATAGGCAATACTTACTCTTCCTTAGCATGCCATAGTACGAGACGCCTTTTGGTAGATACCTATGAACTTGGATATCGTCGTCTTTGTTTTCCCAATGCTCGAGAAGTATTGGGCGTATAGGCCCGTGAAGTCCTCCAGCGAAGAAAGCCAAAATTGAGCGACGTGATGGAGATGGACCGCCAATTAGGCCATCCATTGTACCTCCTGGAAGAAGGATTTCTGGAAAGGATACATCTTTAGACGGCTTGAATCCTTCTGAGGTATTTGCGTTGCATAACACTCGAATTGAGTTCTTGAATAGCTCCGGAACAGCCTTGGAAATTTCAGGCCCCTACAGAATCGACACATTTCAAAACAATCATTATTCTAATAACAAACTTTTCTCCAGAAACAACATACCCCGTGTAATTTCCGATGAACCCTCGGCTCAAAAAAGGAATAATTATGTTGAAAATCATAATGTAAAACGGTCAATGCAGGAGTAGGATGTGAGGAATTACCCAATCATGGCAAGCAAGTATGAAGTGATCCGCGCCTAGGCTCCGATTCCAGTAAGGATATTTCCCGGCAACAAGATTAATGTAATCCCTAAGTGTTTGTTTCATTGGATTCCAATGCTCTCTGGAGTTTCGATCATATATGAAGTGAACTATTGCCGTCACACTGATTGGTAGGAAAAATATATGAGCTTTCTCAGGGTCTCTAGTTCGAAATTTGGTTGTCTCCATTTGATAAATAAAGTTCCCCTCCATTGCGTATATGCTTTTGCACGGACCATTGTGAAAAATAGGTTGATCGCCTTCTTCGTACACAAATACGTTGAATTCCTTTTCCATTTCCAAATAACTCCTGAAAATAGAACCAAAAATACATTAGCTTCATAAATTCACTTCCTGATAGAGAAGTGTGACGACTAAACAAAGTAAATTGACAATAACGAAAAACAGCGCCATACCTATGAAAAGCATTGGCATTCCAATACATTGGACCGGATGGAACATAATCGGCATCATCTGTTTGATTTCCAGACATAGCGGCTTCCTTGATCGCAGCTCGAGATTTCCACAATTTGGCTTCTAACTTCTCCAGATTGCTAAACTTTCTCTTGATTCGGGTTTCAATTGGAAGAGCATGAGTTTCATTCAAAGAAGGGAACTCATGTGGTTTGTCCAAGGAAATGTTAAAGCTTTCGTTCTTCTGTATAATCTGCTTAAAAAGATTGGAAAAATTACCATTCAGTAAGGGGAGATTTGTTCCCGATATTCGCTACAAAATTACGAAATCACTATTAATGACAAGTATTATTTGCTTAAAATTATGAGGTCACTGCAAAATATATACTCCCCCGGCCAGTCCCATTTTATACTCCTATAATGATATTACTCTTTGGAGAGTCAAAAAAGTAATCATCATGTAACGTAATTTTCAAATAGTATGTAAATTAATTTAAAATACGAAGAATTTATACCTGAATTGACATAGAAAATCAAGTGCTTTGACGCTCATACTTCAAACCCCTTCACATAAATTCGGACAGAGGGAATAAGGTTTAGTTCAGAAATCTTTGTTCCGCTTATTCCTTTTTGCCGATAGTATTTTTAATTAAACCTCCCAAAACACACCCAAAAAAGAGAAGGAAAATAAGAGGAAAAAAGAAAAGAGAAAGCAACCACATTTCCCCTGTTTTTCTTCTTTTTTCTTTTTTTCACATACAAGAAAATAATTACTTATAATGCGGTTTATTCACACGAGTTCAGTTAAATTTCATAAACTATGCAAACAACTATTAAAAGGGGAAAAAAATTTCCACTGAAAAGTACTCAGTAGTCCCCACCCACCAGAACAGAAACAAATATTCAATCAAAAAATAAATAAAAACAAAGAATTACAGAAAACTCAACAGCTTCATTGTATTTTCACCCACTATAAATTATTACTACTACTACTACAATTAGCAATAAATTAACTATAAAACACCTAAATCAGTGGAATTTTCCTAGGTCGTTGTTGTTGGGTTGTAACTTCTATACAATATAAGAGTGTAATTTTTTTTTACAATATTAGGTCACTTCAAATGTAGTGCTAACAAGTAATTACCCATAACAAATTGAATTAGTAAATATCAGATCCACTAAACGGTATTACAATAGTGTAATTTTTACATTATTACTGAATATAAGTTAAGTCCTTAAATTTAATTCAAGAACCTCTAATTTTAGGCACCAATAAGCTAGGTTATGGTTGATCCTTAACTAGATGTATCGAGTCATAAATATGAAATCGAAATAGCCTTTGTTAGGGATAAGTTGGATGCGTTTCACCCCAATGTCGAGGCGAATCCAGATTTAGTGGGGCATTAGATACCGAAGAAACAAAAAATAGGCTCTACTTTTTAAAAATAAAATCAGTGCATAAAAAGTACATGCATATAAAAATGCCCACAAAATTCCTTTACAACAATTTTTTTTTAAAAAAAAGAAAAATTAAGACTTACTGGTTGCTGAATTTCTTGAAGTTCTTGAGCTTCTTTCTCAACTTCTTGATCAGCTTCAGCAGTAAGTGGAGAAAAACTATTAATACTGTTAAAGCTGTAGTCTTCCAACAGAGCCTCTTCTCGGTTAGCACCGCCATTTCCAGCCACCGCCACCGCCACCACTTTCGGCTGAAAATCCGGTTGTTCGTCACCGGAACTTTTTCTTTGTACTGTTTAAGAAGCAAAAATTAGTAAAATAAACATTAAAGTATTATTACTAAAATAATTACTATTATTAGTAATCCAAGTCCAAAGAAAAATAACCTGAAGAAAAAAGCCAACTTGAAGAAGAAGAAAACAAAGAAGTTGATATTTTTGAATTATTCCCAAAAGTGAAAAATACAGAAACCAAAATAAATGGCACCATAATCCACAAAAGCCTTGTTGATGTTGATGAATAACACATACTTTTTCTAGAACTTTCCATGATTTTACATAAACAACAACAACAATGACAAAAAAAAAAAGAAAAAGAAGCTTACTATATAGTACTAAATAATAATTACATTAAACTTCTATATATATAGAAATTATTATTATGTGTTTGGAATTTGGAAATATTCTTTTCCTATTATTTGTATGTATTTATTTTCTTGGGAAAGTGAAGGAAAGAGAAGGGGTTTTGGAATAATGAAGGAGAAGAGTAACAATTGGTGAGAAAAGGTTGCAATAGACTGCCAAGCGTCTCTTAGTTTAGGCCTTTATTTTCGAGGAGTTCATGCAAAAATACATCATTTTTTTTTCTTTTTATTTCCATCTTTTGTCCTTTTCCTATTTATTTCCCAGAAAATAATGCATACAAAAATGCTTTTTTTTTGGATTTTAGTTATAGTATAGTATATTACTCCACATGCAATGATAACGTAAGGATCTTTTTATACGATTTTTGTATATATGTTAGTTACATTCTACTTATTAGATAATGAATTAATATTTGAGATTTATCCAATAATTATAATAAATAATCTATAAATAACTTTTATATTAATTATTAACGCATAAAATTTGAACTTATTTATTTAATTTTTTAAAATAAATTCAAATTCATTAACGGTCGTGTGTACAAATTCATTTTACTCTCTTCAATACTTTTATATTATAAACATAACGATATTGTTCATGTCAATCAGCACATGAATATTGGTTAATCTATTAGGTGTATGTTGTTTTTCATCATCATAAGTATTTAAAAAATTCTATCAAAGCTTAACAAATGATATTCCGTCTAGTCTATTTTAATTTTTTTTGTTGGTATTTTCTTTCGTGGTTCATAAAATTTAATTTTTTATATATCAAGAAGAAATTAACTTTTTTTTCTAGGTTACCCTTGGAGTAAAAGAGGTTAAGAGTATTTGTTATATTTTTAATGAGCAAATTAAGATTAATATGGTTAATTTTATTATTAATTAATACTAAAATATGAATTCTTAATGTGTGAAAACAACAACAAAAAAGTCAATTAAAATACACCCAAGGAGTAGCAAAATTTCTCAAATTCAGAGCACACTTGGTTTGATATATTTGAGGTGGATGAACAGGTATGTTATTTAATGAATAGAATTTTAAACTTTTGAAAATGGTATTAATTAAATTTATGGAAGTTTTAAATAGGGTCGTTTTGGAACCTGAAATGTGTAATTAGATCTTCCATAACTGAAATTTGTTGTCATTATTATGTTATGGCAAGGAATTTATTTAGTATAGGTAACTCACATGGTATATTGGAGCTGAATTAGGAAGGCAGTTTTCAAGATTCTCATCGAACTATTTGTCAAAAAGTAAGAGAAATTCTACTACTAAAATATAGGACATGGATCATGGATTTTGAGTTTTTGACTTTTTTATTTTCCTTTTCTGCACCTGGTTGGGCCATTTTATGTCCTCTATCGATGATTCTACCGTACATTTTAATTTTTTTGATAATTGTTATGTTTTTCTAAGAGAAACTATTTTAAGTTCAAATATACTCATATATAGAACATAATGTATTTAATTAAATTAGAAAAGAGAAGATGTATTTGCTTGCATGGCGGACCGTAACAGCTTAGCACATTAGTGATATTGTCCATTTTGGGCCTAGATTTGTATGACCTTAAAATGTGTCACTAAAGTCTAAGGCTCGTCAACTTATATAGTCAACATCTCTCCCGTATTTTCTCGATGTGAGATTCGCTTGGAGTGTCATATACGTACCCCCTTAGGAATTTTTGTGTTCTCGCTGAGATTTGCACTACTAACATTAAGATTGCATGCGGAGCGATTCTGATACCAACTTTGTCATGACCCAATTTAGGATCATGACCAGCGCATGGGACCAAGGGCTCCAAGTAAACCTCATCGATATTTTACAAAAAATTGAACGAAGTTTCCTCTATTTTAGGACAAACCAAACATTATCATGTCTCATGAATAAACACAACCAATCAATATTCATCAAAACACTCATAATCTTCATCAATTAACAAAAAATGAGCCTCCACCAATCTTATCAATATTTTTCAATACAATAATACTAAATCCATCTCCAAAATAGGAAAAGAAAGTGCAATACTCACTACAAAAAAAACTAGAATTAGCTACGAACGTCGTCGCTAATCTGTCGCTAAAATGCTCGTTGCTAGCAGAATCTTTTGATAATCCGTCGCTAAATGAGATTAGCAACGGATTTTTCAGTTTAGCTACAACTTTTGTCCGTCGCTAAACCCTGATTTTTTTTATTAGTGACTAGTCACTAGTCTATAATAATAAAAGGATACTCATGACACAAATAAAAATAATTATGGAGCAACTTTAGGAGTTTGAAAGGAAGGAACATGACAAATAATATTCTATTCGCCCACGCGAATAAGTGTGGGGTTCACTATGAATTGTCAATGCGTGCGCTCTTATTAGGGAGGCCATCGTTTGCATCACCTATTGTCTTTGGGGAAAAAATAATGGTGAGTGAGTCGCTAGTTCAGTGTGTAGTAATACTTAACCACAACTAATTTTAATTGGGGACAAGTCAGAGAACATGCAATGTATTAACCAGAAAATATTATTAAAAGCCCTTTTCAAAATAATAAACAGAAATCAGTCTCATCATGTGTTTAATATAAATAGAGATCGATTAATTATTCAAGTAATAAATGCGGTAAATAATATGTCATATCAAATATTCATGTTTGAGAGGTTTCAATAAACGGATCATGTATTCGGTATAAGTGTGGACCTATTCGCATAAGTCTAATATAACGACAGTCCTTACTAGAGGAAAATCAGTAACATTATGTTAATTCTACCTTCCTGCTAGTGAGGGTTGTAACGGTAATCGATAATTACAAGGTGCATCAGATCTTGTCACGATCCGAATTTTTTATCCTCGAGAGTCGTGATGATGCCTACTTGTGGAAGCTAGGCGAGCCAAACTTGATTACTTTTTCCTTAATATACAAATCCTTTTAATGATTCTTCGACAATAATATATAAACAATGAAATTCAACAATGATAAGCAGAAGTCTTAGCATTAAATAAAACTGAATAGCAAAGCAGAAAGTTCAATAAATCCTCTACCCAAGAATGGTGTCACTGTACTCATTAACTGCTAAGAATACTAAATACAACGTCTGAAAGAAAACATAAATTGTTTTTCTCGAACTTAATGAGATAACAAACTAAAGAGAGGATAAGGGAGACGCCGGGCCTGTGGACGCCTGCAAGGCTACCTCGGGTCTCGCTGGACTGAAGGCCTGCTCCCACACTAATGCTTTGGCTGCTGCTGCTCGAAACTTAGATCTGTGCAAAATAACATATATTGTAGTATCAACACAATCAACCCCATGTGCTGGAAAATGTCTAGCCTAACCCCGGCAAAGTAGTAACGAGGCTAGACCAGACTACCACATAAACCTGTGAAATTTCATATATATATATATATATATATATATATATATATATATATATATATATATATATATATATATATATATATATTCGAGCGGAATCGAAATACAAAATAGAAAAATAACATGGGAAGGGGAGCATTCTGTGGGGAGTACAGAAATTTCCAAATAAGAGTCGTCCAGTAACGAAGGAAAATAATACAACTCAATAGTAGGGAATGAAACAAAAATTACTCTTCAGTACACGAAATTACTCTTCGTGCTTTTACTTTCATACTCACCAAGCACTAACATGTGCACGGCATCACCCTTCATACTTTTACTCTCATTCCTCACATATATCAGTAGAATAAGCACAGAATGGTACATTGTGCGATACGACATCACCCTTCGTACTTTAACACTCTTTTCGCATAATAAGCGAACATGACACAACATCACCCTTTCTGCTTTACACTCTTTCCTTACCATAATTAAACAATGCACGAAATCACCCTTCGTGCTTTAACACTCTTCCTCATCTAAACAACTATCACAAAACAAGAGCAAGAGAATAATTAAACAATGATGGAAATTTCGACAAGGGAACACAAACAAGCAATTTAAAAACCCGGCAAGAATACAACATCAAAAATCTCAACGTCCCGGCAAGGGAAAATATTCAATAATCAACAATGTCCCGGCAAGGGAACAAATCATTAACTCTTTACCTTTCATTCACTTTCATCACATAGTTCACATTATCTCTCAAGCCAATGCTCTAAAGATTTACTTATCTCATATATATATTGACAATTGTATTTCAACTCGAGCCAATGCTCCACGTATTTCAAAGGCCACAATTTCTTTCACAAGATCTTTACAACACATAGAAGCCACCAATTAAGCACGAAAGATATAACAAAATCTCAACTATTCGCAATTAAGGACTCACATTTATGCTAAACACCAATGTATAGATACTCATCACCATGCCTATACATCATACTCGACACTTAGCAAGTAGCAAATAAGACTTAACTTATATTCCCTCAAGTTATGGTTAAACCAAACACTTACCTCAAAGCCTTGAACTCAACTCTAGCCTCAACTATGGCTTTACCCTGTGATTCCACCTCCAATCTACTCGAATGTAGCAATAAATTACTTAATTTCTTTAATAAACATTACATGAATCAATTTGAATGCATAAAAATGAATTTCTCAAAGTTTTTTCCAAAATTTCCAAAATTGCCCCCGGGACCACATAGTCAAGACACGAGGTTCGAAACAAAATCCGGTTACCCATTCCTATACAAACTCAAATATGTAATATAGTTTGAAATCGGACTTCAAATTGAGGTCTAAACCTCCAATTTTTTAAAAACCTAGGTTCTATTTTCACCCATGAGAAGCATTGATTTTAAGTGGAAAACATGTTAAATGATGTTAATGATTGAAAGAATTGAGTAAAAATCTGACTTACAAATAATTTGGGATAAAACTTGTTCTTGAAAAGTCGCCCAAGGAATTGTATTTTGAAAATGGGGTGAAAAATGACTTAAAATCGACTAAGCATAAAAATTGCAGTTGCGACTAAATATGGGAAATACGAATCAGGGTTCGCATTTGAGAACCCTTCAGAAATGACCAACTTTTGCGTTTGCGATCAAATTGTCACAAATGCGATATCGCATTTGCGAATAACACCTCGCATTTGCGATTCTTGGTTAGAAGGCAGCTCTTTGCATTTGCAAATATGGACTCGCATTTGCGAAACTTGTACTTCGCATTTGCGATCCTAGTCAGGCCTGGGCTGGTTTCGCATTTGCGAACTAGGCTTCGCAAATGCGAAGCCTGCAAGCCTGTTCACATAAGATTTTTTTTTAAAGTTTAAAATGCACTCTAACACCTATTCAAAACTCACCGAGCCCTCAGGGCTCCAAACCAAATATGCACACAATCTCAAATATCCTACAGACTTATCCGTGCGATCAGATCGTCAGAATAACATCATATACATCGAATTAAACCTCAAAATTCATAATTTCTTCCAAGTTTTCATTAAGCATAAATTTTCTGTTTAAGTCCGAAACACGTCAAACGACATCCGTTTTCCACCAAATTTTGCAGAAAGCACTTAAATCACATATAAGACTTGTAACGGGCGCCGGACGCGGAACCAAAATACGGGTCCGATACCAATACGTTCTAATCAAATTTCCTTAAATATTTTCAGAAATAATTTCACACAAAAATTCATTTCTCGGGCTCTAGACATTGAAATTCGATTCCGGGCATTCGCCCAAGTTCTATATTTTTCTAGGGACCGTTCGGGGCCGTCAAATTAAGGGATCCAGATCCGTTTACCCAAAATATTGACCAAAGTCAAATTTATTCATATTAATATCAAAATTTAGCATTTTTTTTTTATATAATTCATATTTAAGCTTTCTAGCTACACGTCCAGGAATGAGCTCGCCAATCGAGGCAACCCAAAATGAGGTTTTCAAGGCCTCGAAAGTACAGAAAGAGTGAGAAAATAAGTGATGACCCTTTGGGTTGTCACAAGGTCTAGCGAACCCGTTGTTAGCTATGGGGTCCTTCAAGTCTCCTCTCATTTATACTTGTCTTAGTAATCGATAAATACTCGTTGGAATATATTTAAAGATATATAGGGTACTTTAATTTTTATCAAATCATGTAATCTCATTCCGGTAACAGTAAATCTTATCTCAAGTAACGGTAAAACTTATTCAGTAACAATGAGAACATTCAAAATAATTGTAATCGTCTCAAATAAATATAGCAATATCATATCAAGTAAAGGATTTGTTCTATGATGTAAATTCAAAATAGTCAGTAAATTCCATGTGCAAATCATGGAAGTTGTTGAAATACAAATTGGGTAAGGCTACTATTGATCTCCACTTGATGTCAACTAATCAAATCTTAACTTCCAGTTCAGATTCGAATTGTTTAGCTCGCTTACGAATCTATAAATCAATTTAAAGCTTAATGTAACCATCTACTAGTTCTGTAATTTATAATTAAGGTGATAACCGATCTCTATGCCGATTGTATATTTATATAAATTCTGGCATGCCGATTGTATATTTATATAAATTCTGGCATGCCGATTGTATATTTATATAAATTCTGGCACCTCTTAGAATAAGGATTCCTATCCCTTTTCCTCAATTTTTTCCCATTTTAATTTTTTATTTTCTTTCTAAATAAATCAATTGAAAAATGCTTTGATCATTTAAAAAAAAAAAGCTTTTTCCGTGTCGATCAAACATCTTAAAAAGTAGTACTATTTTTCATTAAAAAAATCATTTTTAATCTTTCACAAGCTTGGCCAAACAAGCTAAATTCTATAAATACTCATTGTCTTGAGTCTATAACTGGTCAAACTACAAAGGAATGGGTTTGAGAAGTAGATTGGTCACAGCTTAATTAGCACTAACAAGGATGATTAATTTTTAACTTTTCTCTCTTTCGGCTTGTTTCATTGCTTGGTTATGATCTTTTGGAATAATTGTAGAAGATAGGAATGAGGTCTTCATCTGCGACAATTCTATTCTCGTATTATATGATTGCTCTCAAAGATCAATCATGAGTATATTATAATATTTTGTTAAAAAAGATATACATCATGTAAATATTTAAATAAAAACAGATATCATATTATACTTTTCTTGTTTCTACAAGTATTAGAATCTTATGAAAAATAACCACTTCGTATTCATAAATATATTTCTATAAAAAACTTAAAAAATAATATTGCACGAATCTATCTTCACCGCTTTATATATATATATATATATATATATATATATGTAACTAGGTTGATGTAACCCGTGCCAGCACGGGCCAAATATTATTTAACTTTGAACGATATCTAATTGCAAATAAATTAATGTTGCAAGTATTCAGTAATCAATATTTCATGCTAAGTGATGCACACATAATTTACATATATTTTGACTAAAATATACATTGTTTGCATTAAGAGATGTTTAAAGTGCCACAATGTTTACAACATATATGATAATATTATTTTACATATGCGGTCTTTGGTCTTTTTTTGATTCTTTTACCAAAGATATCTGCAAACAAATAAATTTGTATGGTAATTAGTGAAAGTTAGAGTACATATGAAACAGAAAATAACTTAAATAAAAAAGCAGTTATGATATAGTTTGACGTCTAAATGCTTTAGTTTATGCGAGCAAGATCAACTAAAATCAGTAGTAATTTAAGCATGACATTAAAAGCAAAAGAAAACAGAACCTGTTTGCTTGAATCACATCAGAACAAAATAACAGTCTTAGATGGAACAGTTACACTTAATTGGAGTAACACGAAAGCACAATGCCTTAGATATGTATGACGTTCTAACTTGATACATAGATATCAGGAAAAAAAAACTTTACTTCAATTACGCTTCTGCTAGCTATATATATGAATATCTATTATGGAAGTAATGCACAATACTTTAAACATCTATCACTTCTTTTCAGAGTAATATAGAATGGAGGGCTATATTAAATAAGTAAAACTAAGAAGTGAGTGATGTAAGAAGCAATGGTGATTAAAAAAGAAAAGAAAGCAGAAAACTCAAAGTAACTAAAAATTGGTTATCTCCTAGGCAAACATGTTGCTAGAAGACTATATAGGTAGTGATAAATAAAAAAGAAAACCACAAACATTACAAAGCAACACCAAATGAAGTTACTTTAAACCCAAAAAGAACACACAAAACTGAGTAAAACTTTTAGAGGGTGTGGAAAATGAAGTAACTTAGCAACACGGCTACTAAATCCATTCAGTATAGCTTTTAAAAGAAAGCTTTGGTCAATTTCACACCACAATGACAGCAGACTAAATTCAGCATCTACATATAAATAAATAAAACCAATATTTTCACAACAAAACCAAGCACAACTACTTTAAACAAAACAAAAAAAAAAAACGTAAAAGAGAGTAGAACTGTAAAAACAAAGTGAATTCACATAACACGGCTAATAAACTCAGTAACAATCACATTTTAAAAGAAATTCTAGGTCAATTTCACACCACAATCACAACAAAGTCCAAACTATGCATGTGCTGGGTTTGAAGGAAACTATGTTTTTCATTTTTCCAATGTTTTTGAAAAACATTGTAATACTTAAATAGCAGAAAAGTGACTTCCCTAGTGGGAACAGGGAAAGTAAGTTCCATAAGCGACATTTCATCCTGATTGTCTCGTCCCCACCCCCAACACACATCCTCAGATAAAATTTTAAGGAAACTGAAACTGTACCTCTGGGTAACCACGAAAGACTGCTCCGAAAAAACTGGTCAACTAAAAAAGAGATCACAAACTGAAACAGAGAAAGAAAGATATCAAACTATATATTAAAAGAATCATGTTTAAAGAGTAAAACTGAATGAGATTTAATGGAGTCTTTCTAAAACTCTACTCCCTTATTTTTTCAAAATTTGTTGCTTCTCAACAAACAAAATAATTAGAATCCACAAATCATACGTATTAACTCCATTCTTGAAGTCCCCACACCACTTTTTTCTAGCCTCAAATGCAATATACGATCTAAAGTTTACTTCTTTCTCCTTGTATTTGATAAAGTATTATTCTGTTACAGTTATAGCTAAGCACCATTATAAGTCAATAATGAGATAGAAATTAATAACCAAAGCAGCAAAGACAGGAGACTGGTGTAGAACCAATAGTGGCAGAGCCACATGTAAAGTTGCAACCAAGGGGATTCAATTAAATTCTTCTCGTCCAGAAAATTATATTGCATAAATATAGTAAAAAGCATTAGACAAATACACGTTCAAGTAGAATAGTATGTAGTTTATGAATGTGCTATATGTAGGCACACAAATTATGTAAAAACAAAACTACTTCGTGTTCTATGGTGTTATATCTCGAGCACTTGTTTAGTCTACAATTGTCTTAATCGGATTGTGTAACTTGCTTATGCTATATTTGTGCTTAGTGGCGGAGACAAACTGTATGAGAAAACTTTGTTCTGATAACCAGTAAAAAAATCTGTTCTTTTCCTCCTCCTCCAGCTCATAAGAAGTTCAAATTCAAGAATTTCCTTCAAAATGCCCTATGAAATTTACCAAGTTTTCTACTGACAATTTCTTCAAGTCCATCAAAGGGTGGTAGTAAATTAAGAAATCAAACTCCAACCTTCAAATCCAGTGTAAACATCCTTCATATCATGTGCAGATAAACCATAAATGATCAATCACCTTAAAAATAACTGTTTCAACACCAAAATTAAAGCTGGAAAAAATTTCAATATCTCTATCAACTAAGCCAAAGATCAAAACTTTTTAAGCTCTAACAAACAATACTTATCAGCAAATAATACCATCAAACTTATAGGCGTACAAAATGCCACTTTCATACCCATCAGCAGACAAAAAACCAAACTATTACCTCAAAAAGCAAAACAACCCCTCTTCAGCTCCAAAGTGAAACACCCATGCAGAAAATATAGTAATAATAAAAATAGAACACACTAAGCACTTGAGACAGTGACGCATGCGAGGACTAAATGACTAACAGCTTGATCTTTGTCCATGCTGAAAATGATGAAGCATTTGAAAGACAAAATCCTCTTTTTTTTCTCCTAAATTCAAATCTTTAGCAAGAAGGCTAAATCAAATAAAATTACTACTATAATATGTTCCTTTACAGTTATTTATTCAAATAACATTCTCAATCGAGCACACAACAACCATAAAATTATAAAAAGTATCAAGAAAAAATAAAAAGCCAACAAAATCAGGAAACTGAAGAGAACGAAGTGAACAAAAACTATGAAGCTATACCCAATTTTTTCTTCTTCTTAATTAGGCATAACCCTTAGATGACTAGATCAGTGTTACAAAGGAGATTCAAAACACTCATATAAACACACAAAGGAGCACAAAGATTATCCGACATAGATTTGGAATGCCACGTATCACTCCTATATTGTTAGATGCTCCTCTAATTTAACATCTCAAAATTAGGTAAAACGCATAGATTTGCCAAGTAAAATATTAGGTAAAGCATATAAAAAGAAGAATACAGAGCAACACCCATAAATCGCAACAATTTTAAACCTTTTTTCGAATAAATGACCGGTACAACAAAATATAAAACAAAGACAAAGAACAACAAAGTAACCAACTCAGTTGTGGAAACAAAGAGGATGTACACAGGGAGAGCAAAGCAGATTAATCGCTTTAAGATACAAAGAATACATAATTAAATTGGCCAAACAAGGAAAAAGAGTAAATAATTAAATTGGCTAAAGAAAAATTCCAGCCATCAAAATTATCTATAAAAAATTAGACAGAATAACTGCAACTTGTGAACCGCTAATGTAAGAACGAAATCTGGTATATAGCAATACCCAATAGGGGTAAAACGAATTCAAATTATTTTAAAATACTTTCAACTTAACAAATTGGCATTAGTACTTTCATATAGTTCCTAATACTTTTTCGATTAGTTGAGAAGAAGTAAGAAATCCATACCGTGAAGTAATTTTTTGTCTTATTTGCATAAGCTTACCAGGATCATAGTCACAGTAATGGAAAAAAACCAAGAGACACAAGTAAAGTTAAAAATCAAACAATGTCATAGTAAGAAATAAATGAGTAGTACTTGTGAGCACGTGATTTTTGCCCTGCGTGAGAATTACTCCAAAAATTTTAAAATAAAATAGTATCGGTGTTGTGCGTGATTTTTGCGGATTATATGTTATTGTTCTCTTATTATTTGCGTTTGTGTGTCCGTGTCTTTTGTCTGAATAAGTAAAAAAATAAAAATATATAACATATAAAAAATTCGAAGTTTGCAATTGATATAATTAAGTTTGTTTTATGAAAATGGAAAATAACAAAAAAAATAATATAACGTATCTTTTGCATTTTTACCATTAACTGTTCAAATTGCTTGATTTTTTCTTATTTAATTATGTGTGTTAGTTGTTGTTGGAAGATTAATTAATACTTTTGATAACTTAATTTTTTGTTTTATAATTTAGTTTAGGATTTTTGTAAAACCTAGTTTGAAATGAATTAGGAAAAGAATAAAAGAAAGGAGGAAAGACTGGATTGGACCAGTCCAAATTTAACCAAATCCAGGCCCAAAAACGGCAGCCCAATCCAAGCTCACCCGGTCCAGCCGATCATGGTCTCTTAGACAATCGGAGCCGTTGGATTAAATTGATCCAACGATGGAGATCAAATCTCCCAAACCCGGCCACAGACCCGATCCACACCCATCCGATCTGGCCCCCAACTGTCACCAAACGACACCGTTTCCCTCCCCTGGTTTAATCTGGATCGTCAATTCATGTTAATCTAACGGCGCACGTTAATAGTCCCAAATTGATATACCAAAGCCCCCCAAAACGAATCCAACCCGTCCCATTGTTCACCAACAACCCTCTCTCATCATCGTCTCTATCAGAGACGATGTGCAAACCCTAGCGCCGCCTCCCCTCCCTTCGCCTGAAAACCCGGCGGCAACAACGCCGCCGGCCACCAAAGTAACACCACACGATCACCTCAACCCCCTCTACAAGAACCTGGCAACCCCTAATCTCGAATCAAGCAGGAAATTCTCGAATCTTCATTTGAAGATTCGAGTTAAACTCGAACTAAGCCCAAACCTCACCAAAATCACACTATAGGCTCCCGTGACCTCCCTCATACCCCCACCAGCTTTGGTTTTGCTCGAATCGAACCCAAAGCCCCAAGCCCCAAATCCGAGCCTATGAACCCTAGATTTCAAATTAGAATCTCCGTTTGGATTCGAGAGAAGTTGAAGCCTAATAGAGTTTAATTGGGATGTTCTCGCTGGAGAACATCTCAATTAAAGTCCTTTAGACTTCAAATCCAAGGCCAAGCTCAAAACAGTCCGGGCTTTGCTTCGATTTCGATTGCGTTCGAGGTAATCTCCCTTTTTCCTATCTATTTTTAATTAGGTAAGTGTTGCTTGTGTGTTTTTTGTTAGTTCAATTTGTTTAATTTTCTTCTTGGCCGCCCCTGTTTTCATTTCTTATCAAAAGACCTTTTATTTGGTCAATTATTCGTCTGTATCGTTTGTTTGATTGCGTATGTGTTCAAATGCGTATTCGCTTCGATTAGCGTCGTCGAATACTTAGTTTCATTGTTGCCTAGATTTTTAGATTCACTGTTTTATCGGTTAAATTGTTATCCATGTTACGTGTTATAGTTAATTGAATGCGTCGCCTAAATCTCGTAGAGTTTGTTTGTATGAAATGCGGGCAGTGGCTCGTTTTTGTCTAAAATGAACTTTGTGACTGTTTGTTCGAGTCTGTGTATTGAAACTAGTAGTGGTCTGTTGTAGCTGATTGAAACTTTAGGAACTCAATAGTGAGTGCACATGCTTAGGGCCAGTGGAACCTGCTGGACAGCAGGTATCCACCTAGGCTTTACACTTAGGAAATTTTTAATAAGATAAGCCCCATACCCAGACATATGGTAGTGTTCTTCAGCTGTGTCAGGGCTAGGTAGAGAAGGGAATGGGCAAGGGATTTTATTTAATATGGGGGAGTACCACTAGGAGCTGGATGGGAAAAGCTATATAAGGAGAGGCTTAGGCATTCATATGGGGACAGAGTTTAGGACTGGATTTTTGGAGAGATTTTTCATACAGAGAAGGAATTCTGGGAGAGGGGAGATAGGAGGAGCCTGTTGAGTAAGGAAAACAGAGAGAGTTTAAGGAGATCTTAGACAGTGATAGAGAGATTGAAAATAACTACTGTTACATTGAACTTAGTTTTCATTTTGATTCCTGATATTTTGTAAGTCTGCCTTTGAAGCTTTCTGTGGATTCAATTTGGTATTCAAAAAACATACATATAGGGGAGTTGAGGGAATTTACAGGGAGAGTTTTAAAACATTAAGGAGAGCTAAGGAACAAATAAATGGGGGAGTTTCTGTGAGAGATACCCTTAGGCAGAGGAAAGGTATTCAAGAGTCAGGGAATTCTGAAAACAGGGAGGGACCTTAGACAGACATACACAGTGATAGTGAGCATTGAGGAATTATTCTGGGAAATACAGTGATAGGCAGACTCTTTTGGGCATAGAGATAGATATTTTGGTATCAAATCTGGAAACAGAGAAGGAGTGTTACTGTTCCATTGAGGGTGGGTCATAGTTTGGGTTGGTTCTTGCATTCATCCTTGTTGTTGTTACTGCTGGTCGTGGTTCTTTTACTGGTTGTTACTTGGTGTGACTGTTTGGTTCTGCTACAATTGGCCCTGGGTTATCGACTGTTTTGAACTGCACTTGGATTGTGTTGTTGGTGCACGCTTGCATTGTTGTTGCTGTTGTTCATTGCTACTGCTGACTCTGTCTTTGCTTCACTGTTTTCAAATTTTCCAGGTATACTCTACCCCCTGGCAATAGGAAGTTCGACAATTGCACCTATACTGTTTTGCAGAATCAAGTGATGCTATTTTTACAATATGATGCCTTTGTTTTCATTTGATATTTGTAATGTTGAAGAGATAGACTCATCATAAATGAACTTGCATTTGATATTAGATAAGATAGTTCAAACTCAACGCTTGTTAATACTGGACTATGAATAATACTGTTTCAGGTGTAAATTGTCACGTTGAAAATTGGGTAATGAGTAGTTAATAGTAGAAGCTTTATGTTATTGCTTAACCGTACAGTAAATTTAGTTGTTTAATGTTTAGTAGTTATAGTGTTAATTTTAGTTTCTGCCTATGCCATTGAGGTTGATATTAGAGTCACACTTAGGAATGAATTCACAAACTAACAACTCCGTCTCAATCCCTTTTATAAGATAATTAATGTGTTGTTTAAATTAATGTTGATAAGATAAGAAGTAGTTTATGCGATGGAGATTCACGTTAAATAGAAGCGAATGTCATTAATACTTAGGCAGATTTACATTCAGAAAAGGACGAATTAATTACTACTTAGGATCTATAAGTATCTACCTAATCATGTTATGAAAATTGGAGTTTGTAGAGCAACATACGAAAGGCTGGTATACGGATGGGCTTTAAGTCAAGTTCGTTCGACCTCTTTTATATTGGGCTCATTTGAAGTCCAAAGCTTGAATCTCATTTAACTACAAAATTGAAACAGCCTCCCTTCAAAAATAAATTAGGACCTTCGTTCATTTGTAGAGATCGCTTAAATAAAAAATCATAGTCATGTTAGGTTCGACCTTAAATAAAAAAAAATGAGACGAGCCTCGCCGCACAAAATATATAATTGCGGGGCCCTCAAATAAGTGTCATGAGAACTTAGACTTGGAAGGACTGTTTAGCGAATTTCATGGTCTTTTCCCAAAGTTAAACAGACGATAGACTCTTTAGGCACGATTTGAAATAAAATTACTTTCCTAAATACGGGTGTGCATTTATGTGACCCAAATCTCACTCTCGGCGAAACTGAAATACATTAAAGTCGCAGGCATACTGGTTGCGGTGCGGCTCGAAATGTGTTTTCGTGACGTCGCAATTCTTCTAAGAATTAAAACGGAATATAAGAGCACACAAATAAAATATATAAAGAAATCAGATAAAAACAAAAATTGCAGTTGAGCGACCGTGCTAAAACCACGGAATCCGGGAGTGCCTAACACCTTCTCCCGGGTTAACAGAATTCCTTATCCAGGTTTCTAGTTTCGCAGACTGTAATACATAGTCATAAATTTCCTCGGTTCGGGATCAAACCGGTGACTTGGGACACCATTATTTTCCCAAGTGGCGACTCTGAATTTAATAAATTGATCCCGTCTCGATTGTCCTTTAATTGGAAAAACTCCCTCGCGCCCTCGCGGGTACGTAAAAAGGAGGTGTGACAGCTCTGGCGACTCTGCTGGGGATTGTTTTATTTCTTGAACCTCGGTTCGGGGTCTAAGAATTCGAGCTCATTTAAATTGTTGTTTTGTCTATATCTGATTTTATTACATGTTTGATTAATGTGCTACATGTCTACCGCTTTGATATTAGTTGCACTGTATATACCAACTGCTATATGATTACCGCTTTGATATTGCGTGAACTGTATATAAAACTGTGCCGAAAACCCGTCTCTTCTTACCCCCCGGGGATGTGCTTACTGGTTGAGACTCCCCTTTCTGTTAGTGTCAATACCAAAATAAGAAAAGAGGCAGGATAAGTTACAAAGCCGGACGATCCCGCGGGTCCCCGTACGTAGCTCCCTCCTCAAATCCGAGTTGTCTGCTCGGGTACACGGTCTAGTACCATTGAAAAGCATCGGGATATTGAGCCTAGATTTAGGACGTTTATTTGCATCATATCCGACTTAGGGGACTCAACACAGGGGTTGGGTCCGTCTAGGACAGGCAACCCGAAATGAAAGACCATCTTGCCATATCATATTTGTTGTGAGCATTTATTTAGACTGGCATGCTGACCAGGTTCTTTTAAATATTAAAGAAAAACGAAAAAAACACGAAAGGAAATAGTATGGGGAAGTAAATACTTTTTTTCAGAAAATACAAAAATGTGTTTTACTAACAAGTCAATAAATTTAGTTTGCCGATAAAAGACGACAGAAGGTTGACTTTGCCAACAAAATGGTTTCTTGACAAAATGTGTTTTCTTTGACAGTCAATAAAAGAAAAATAGTTGTTTTGACGGACCGAACTACGCGAGTTTGATTCTCACCGAGTGTGAGATACGTAGGCAACCTTTAACGGGTCCAACTCCCATATATTTCAAAATAAAGTTTTAATGACGGACGCCAAGATATTTAATTTTGCCTTAACAACCACCTTTTTTGACCAGTCAATTCCTGTGGCCCGTTCGTTTTTAGAAAAAGATAGTTTTGGGGCAAATAAAGATTTCACTTTCATCTAAAAATTACCTTAATAAATGTGCAGAATGAGCACGAGTCAGAATACAACCGAAGCTATCATAAACAAGGTCCCCTTAAGTTTGCATAGGTGGTGGAGCGACTTGGGCAAGCAAGGACAAGACGCAGTTAGGCTGTACCTGGGAGATCTAGTGGGGCTACTAAATATTCCCCCGAGAGGAGACATCATACGAGCCTTGATTTCATTCTGGGATCCGGCACACAATGTGTTCCACTTTTCAGACTTTGAACTCACACCAACATTGGAAGAATTAGCCGGATATGTCGGAAGACCAAAAGTCCCTATGAGGGAATAATATCTCATTGCACCAAGGGTAGTGACAGTACATAGGTTTTTGGATACGGTGAAAATCCGCAGAACTGTACACAACCCAGACTTATCAGAAGGGTTCTGCACTTTAGCATTTCTATATGACAAATATGGTCATTATGGGGGATTCAACAAACACAAAGGCAAAATCTGCAGCGGAGACAACCAGTTAAAATGGGAAGAGCATAGACGCATCGCCTTCATGATAGCTTTCCTGGGTTCGTTGATATTTCCCAGAAAGGACGGGAATATCAGCATACATGTGGCAGGGGTCGTCAGCACTTTGATGAAACAGAACCACAGTGCTTTGGCTCCCATGATAATATCGGATATCTCTCGTGCACTCACTATCTGCAAAGCTGGAGGGACCTTCTTTGAAGCTTGCAATGTATTGCTCCAAATGTGGATGATCGATCACTTATGTCGTCATCCGCAGTTTATGAGGTATGGTTCCTCGAAGAAAACCTGCATAGAAGAATTTCCTACGAGGGCCGAGGGACATGATTTGCCAGAGGGGATTAGCGGATGGATACGATTTTTGCGTTTGATTACAACCAGCAGGATAGAATGGACGTTTGGTTGGCTACCCGTGGAAGAAGTCATATATGCATCAGCCACGGAATCATATTTATTGCTAATGGGCCTCACCAGCATCCAACCCTACGCGCCATGCCGAGTATTGAGATAGTTGGGACGATGCCAAATAATCCCAAAAGAAGAAGACCTCGGCCAACATGTGGTCGAAATTGGACCGGGAGGACAGTTCCCTGAAGCGTTGGTCCGAAAGATTTGGAGTGAAATGTCAGACATTGAAGAAAGACACTCGGGTGCGAGATCGAGCCCGGGGTGAAGTATCGTCGGAATACCCCGCATGGTATAGTAGAGATCTGGAGCATCAAAGGCCCACAAAAAGGCCTCACCTCAGGGAGTTTGCCGGAGCATCACAAGAACAATGGGACTGGTTGGCCAGAGAAGAAGCTTATAGAACAAAGATCAGCAGGATAGAGCAACGGGCCCAAGAGCTCCAATTTGAAATGGATGTGCAAGCCGCCGCCAACGAAGGAGATAAAAAGAAGTTGGCGCAAGAAAATGACTTTCTGAGAGCTCAAATCCAGCAAATGAAAAGGGATGCTGACAGACAGTTGAGGAGTCGAGCGGACGAAAAATTGATAAAGGGTTTGAGAAGCCAAGTTGCCGATGTACAAAGAGAATTGGAAGAGTCAAAAGCCCAAACAATGAGGATCCGTGCTAGCTGGAAAAAGGAGGCACATCAACGTGCACTTCACCTACAACGGGTGGAAGAAGATTACACTAAGACCATCACTAGTCTAAGGGAGGCAAATGTTATCCTCAGGGAGCGGGTTTTCAAGCAAGCCCGAGATGCTAGAACGGACCTCGACCGTTGTCACAATTTGATGGCTCGACTGCAAGAACAAATAGACAGGCTCCTAGACCAAGTCACCAACAACGCTCAAAGATTGGGGGCGAAAAACCAGCAGATAGAGCGGCTACTCGGAGAAAGGGACATGATCAAGGACAGAATTGGAGAAATCGGGCACTATGTCACCATGAAGTGCCTAGCTTGTGAATAAATGCCCCGCACCGACCTTTTTGCTTCAATTATGGGCTATGTGCATCGGATCATGAGAGAATTAAGGGGACTACACAAGGACCTCACACCAAGGCCCGCGGCAAGGCCGAATGATGCCTCGCGGGCCCCCGGGAATTTTGGAGCATTAGACTTTTGATTAAAAATGTATTTTTGGTCAAGCTAGTTGGCATTTTTATTTTTTACATTATCGAGTCAAGCATTTCTTTTGTTTTGCTGATTGTTGTAAGACGTGTTCTGTAACTTTGAGGTTTTATTTGATATAAAAAATTACGGAATTTTTGCCACAATCTCATTACCAGAACTACGCTCGGTCTGATTCACGCGGGGTCGTGATACGTAGGCAATCCACATAAGATTCGACCACCACTAAAAGGAAAAGAATGCAAAGGTTAATAACAATAAGGCTTTCAAGGATAAAAGAAAAGAAGAAACAAAAAGAGAAAGAGAAAAGAAAAAGAAAAAAGGGCTGGAATGACGCATGTTAAGAGTACATGTAGAAAGGGTTATTTGGTTAGGTGCATTGCATCCAACATGCTATAACATATCTGTCAAACTCGGTAAACTAACAAGTTTGTTGCATTTCCAGGAAAAGTTTAGCAGTTGGTTTGACAGAATATACTGGCCAGCCATCATTACCGTACTAGATCCAAAGGACCGATTACGGTAAGCATGTCTAGTTCTGGTAAGAGCCTCGAGGAAGAAAAATCAGAGTTACAAATCATGAAAGAAGAGGCAGACCGGTTGAAACAGCAGATAACAGAGATGCACCTGGCCTGGGCCAGGGAACAGTCTTCACCAAACCGCCCTACTCTCGCCTCAGCTCCGGAACATCCGCCCATTGATCCCTCGACAAGCGCCCCGATCTATCCATACTTTCAGGGGGAAAACCCATATGCCACCCACATTCCACCAGCCAAACCAAATCCTCCTCCAGCCACCCCTGTTTTTGTGGCACCTCCACCTGCTCCTCTGCAAAGGCCGGCCAGCGAGCCGCATGGTCAGATCCATGACAACTCCTACTATCCTCCAGAGCCTACTTTTAGGGCTCCTGAACCGCAATCACATACCCCTCACTGGGATAATCCGGCAGAACCGGAAAAGTACTTCCAAAGTTCGGAACATGAGGAAGTTATCAGAAAAGTTAAAAGCCTGGAGCAGTCCTTCAGGAACATGCACGGTTTGGGTAATCAGGTCAGCGTCGCTTACAAGGATCTGTGCTCGTTCCCCGACGTCCAATTGCCGGCCGGGTTCAAGATGCCCAAGTTTGACCTATACGAGGGGCACGGTGATCCTGTAGCCCACCTCCGAGGGTTTTGCAGTAAAATGCGAGGAGCTGGAGGACGGGATGAGATTCTGATAGCTTACTTCGGTCAGAGTCTGGGAGGATCTGCGCTGGAGTGGTACACTAGACAGGACCCCGGCAGATGGTTTACGTGGGATGACTTGGCTCAAGCTTTTATCGGGCAGTTCCAGTACAATCTTGAAATAATCCCCGACCGCCTATCATTGCTAAAATTAGAGAAGAAACCCGCTGAGAGTTTCAGGGAATTTGGTTTTCGCTGGAGGGAACAGGCAGCCAGAGTAGATCCGCCAATGAGAGAGAGCGAGATGGTGGATTACTTCTTGCAGACACTAGAGCCAACCTATTTCGGACATCTGGTAACGTCCGTGGGCAAATCATTCACCGAGGTGATAAAAATGGGGGCTATGATCGAGGAAGGTTTGAAGGCCAACAAGATCATGAGCTACTCGGCATTGAAAGCCACCACTCAGGCTATCCAAAGTGGTACTGGAGGAGTACTTGGGAAAAAGAGGAAAGAGGAAGTCGCGGCAGTCGAGTCCGGGGCATGGTTCAGAAATAGAGGCCCTGCACCCCAATATAGCCCGCCCCAGCCCCACCACCAAAACTACTCCCACAATCCATATAATCACCCGCAACATTACTATCTCGCACCTGATCCCCATTTTACTGTCCACCACGCACAGTTCTATTCTGCACCTCCCGTCCAAGCACCATGGTGTGCACCAAACCCGCAGAACAATTATCCACCCCCAAGAGCTTACAGAAACCCCTCGGGCGCGAGTTTCCGTCCGAACCAGGCATTCAGGGGCGATAGGGCGCCAAGGCCAAAGACTTTCACTCCCTTAGGAGAGTCTTACACCAGTCTGTTCCACCGGTTGAAGCAAGTAGGGTTGCTGAATCCGGTTGAAGCTAAGCTACCAAACCCTCTTCCGAAGAACCTGGACCATTCGGTAAATTGTGCCTATTGCTCGGGATGTCCAGGACATGATACAGAAAAGTGTTGGAGGCTGAAGACGGCCATCCAGGAGCTCATTGACACCCGCAGGATCGAGGTCCAGACTCCAACAGAGCCCAACATCAATCAAAACCCGCTTCCAACTCATCATGAGACCCATATGATCGAGTTGGTACGGGTAGAAGAAGGAAAGGCAAAAGCCCCTCAGACTGTAATGATGATCAGGTCTAGCGGGGTAGGAATGAGAAATGGGCCGAGCCTTGATGAGTCACCCAGTTGCAAGAAGGACATACCAGGAGGGTCGGAAGCAGGAAAGGGAAGTGTGAGCGGAGTACCGGTGAGGCCGGGGAAGCAAAAATAGTTGTACCAGGGGCAGCAACCAAGCCCGTCTTGACGGTAGCAGGCGTTCGAATGGATCCTTTCATCATCAAGCCAGCAATACAGTTGCCAATAACCGATAGCCGGGCTATTCCATGGAATTATGCTCGGATTACAACAACCTACAAAGGAAAGGAAGTGAAAGAGGAAGTTTGCGAAGCGCAAGGTTTGACCCGCTCGGGGAGATGTTTTGCCCCTGCGGAATTGAGGAAGATCACTCCGGCAACACTGAAAAAGCCGGTAACTGATGAAGAGGCAGAAGAATTCCTGAAAAAGATGAAGCTGCATGACTATTCTGTCTTAGAGCAGTTGAAGAAGACTCCGGCGCAAATATCATTGCTATCCTTGCTGATACATTCTGAAGAACATCGGCAAGCTTTGATGAAAGTCCTGAATGAGGCACATGTACCTGATAAAATCTCAGTGAGTCATTTGGAGAAGATCACCAATAGGATCTTCGAAGCGAATCGGATCACCTTCACCGATGATGAATTGCTCGAGGAAGGCACCGAGCACAACAAGGCTTTATATCTTACGGTAAAGTGTGAGGAGTCGGTGGTTACCAAAGTCCTTGTCGATAATGGGTCCAGTGCTAACATTTGTCCTCTCTCTACACTGGACAAGTTGAAAGTGGACATCGGCAGGATACGCAAGAACAGCATATGTGTTCGAGGGTTCGATGGGGGAGGCAAGGCATCGGTTGGGGACATAGTGTTAATCTTGACGATTGGGCCGGTGGAGTTCACCATGGAATTCCAGGTGCTGGACATGGTGGTGTCATATAACCTCCTGATAGGGCGACCATGGATCCATGCCGCAAGAGCAGTTCCATCCAGCTTACACCAACTCGTCAAGTTTGAGTGGGACCAACAGGAGATCGTCGTCCATGGAGAGAATGATCTACAACCGGGCACCATCGTCCCCTTCGTTGAGACGAAAGAAGATGTTGGGCCGTGGGTATACCAGATCTACGATGTGGTATCCGCCAACTGAGTTCCAGAAGGGGAATGCATTCCCAATGACAGAATAATTACTGCAGACGTCATGGTGGCTCATGAAATGTTGAGACATGGTTTCATACCCGGCAAAGGTCTAGGTGCATCTCTGCAAGGAATCATACAACCGGTATCCGTGGTCGAAAACGTAGGAACCTTCGGCTTGGGATTCAAGCCAACATCAGAGGACATCCAGCAAGCCAAGAGGAATAAGCAGAAGACATGGGTGCTCATGAAGCCTGTTCCACGCCTTTCCCGATCTTTTGTCAAGTCCGGAGTAAGAGGACATCCGACGACAAAGGTTCCCAGTCCTATGGTTAGGCCGGACGAAGAGTTCTTAAGAAAGTTCGAGGACCTATTCGCAGATGTATGCATGCTCGAGGATGGCGAAGGATCCAGCCATGCCGAGATACAATTTGTGGGACCAAAAGCAAAACTGAATAATTGGAAGGCTACTCCTCTCCCTGTCCGGAAGGAGTCTTGGTAGTTTGTTTTGGATTGTTTTCTTTCGAAATTTTGTGTTGGGGGTTGTCCCCGGAGTAAAATCCAGCTGTTTTAGTTCATTTTGATTTAAGTTTGCAAGTTTGTTTTTCCTTGTACTGTTCCCATTAATGAAGTTTGGTTCCCTTCGTGTCTAATTTTGTTTATTTTTCTTCTTTTTAACTTTTCTGAACAACCTTCTTTCAACTGATCTTAATGATATGGCGTGCTTAAAGATTAATCAACCCAGTCTAGAAAGTCAATCGGGTTTGGAAATAATAACGCACGAAATAAGAAGTGACGAGAGTGAGTCGGAATACGACGATGATGAAGCCGTAGAAGAAATCGGTGAAGAATTAAGTCACTTCGAGGAAAAACCCAAACCAAATCTAAATGATACTGAGGCCGTTAATCTGGGGAATGCGGATGACGTCAAAGAAACCAGAATAAGTGTCCATATTGAACCCAACCTGAGAGAAGAGTTGATCAAAACACTCATGGAGTTTAAAGACATTTTCGCATGGTCGTACGACGACATGCCGGGACTCAGCACTGATCTAGTGGTTCATAAATTACCCACTGATCCGGCATATCCTCCCGTCAAGCAGAAACTGCGGAAATTCAAGACGGAGATGAGTGTAAAGATCAAAGAGGAAGTAACCAAGCAGTTGCAGGCGAAAGTCATTCGCGTCACTCGATACCCCGAATGGTTGGCTAACGTAGTACCGGTGCCAAAGAAAGACGGAAAGATCAGAGTATGTGTGGACTATCGCAACCTCAACAAGGCGAGTCCTAAGGATAATTTCCCGCTTCCCAATATCCATATCCTGATTGATAATTGCGCCGGACGCGAAATCGGATCCTTTGTGGATTGTTATGCGGGATATCATCAGATTTTGATGGATGAAGAGGACGCAGAAAAGACGGCTTTTATCACACAGTGGGGGACCTATTGCTACCGGGTGATGCCGTTTGGTTTGAAGAATGCCGGGGCAACGTATATGAGGGCGATGACTGCGGTATTCCATGACATGATACACAAGGAGATTGAAGTGTACGTGGATGATGTGATCATAAAATCTAGACGTCAAGAAGGCCATGTTGCCGACCTCAGGAAGTTCTTTCAAAGACTTCGAAGGTACGACATCAAGCTCAATCCGGCCAAATGCGCATTCGGAGTTCCATCAGGAAAGTTGCTAGGATTCATCGTCAGCCGACGGGGCATTGAGTTGGACCCATCCAAAATCAAGTCCATTCAGGAGCTACCCCCGCCAAAGAATAAAACAGAGGTAATGAGTTTGTTGGGAAGGTTAAATTACATCGGTAGGTTTATTGCTCAGCTTACAGCAACCTGTGAACCCATATTCCGTCTGTTGAAGAAAGACGCTGCGATAGAATGGACGACAGAATGTCAGGAAGCGTTCGACCAAATCAAAGGGTATATGTCAAACCCACCCGTACTAGTTCCGCCTGAACCGGGTAGACCCCTGATTCTTTATCTAACGGTCTTGGAGAATTCGTTTGGTTGCGTACTGGGGCAGCATGATCTTACCGGCAGGAAGGAACGGGCCATTTACTACCTCAGTAAGAAGTTCACAGTCCACGAGGTCAAGTACACTCATCTAGAAAAGACATGTTGCGCCCTGACTTGGGTAGCCCAAAAGCCGAAACACTATTTGTCTTCTTACACCACTTACCTCATTTCGCGTTTGGATCCGTTGAAGTATATTTTCCAGAAACCTATGCCTACAGGGAGGTTAGCAAAATGGCAAATATTACTTACGGAGTTCGACATCATATACGTGACAAGGACGGCTATGAAAGCTCAAGCCATGGCCGATCACTTAGCTGAAAATCCCGTTGATGACAAATACGAACCTTTGAGGACGTATTTTCCAGACGAAGAAGTGTTGCAAATTGAGGGGTTAGAACTAACCAAGGATCCGGGGTGGAAGCTCTTCTTCGACGGAGCGGCGAACGCAAAAGGAGTCGGAGTAGGGGCTGTGCTCATATCTGAAACAGGACATCATTATCCTGTTACTGCTCAACTGCGTTTTCACTGTACCAATAATATGGCTGAGTACGAGGCATGTATCATGGGGTTACGATTAGCGGTGGACATGGATGTACAGGACGTCTTGGTCTTGGGGGACTCGGACCTTCTGGTACATCAGATTCAGGGAGAATGGGAAACCATAGATCTAAAGCTTATCCCATATCGTCAGTGTTTGCATGATTTGACCAAACGCTTTCGATCGGTAGAATTCAGGCACATCCCAAGGATGCATAATGAGGTTGCCGGCGCGTTGGCTACTTTAGCGTCGATGCTACATCACCCGGACAAGGTTCGTGTCGATCCGTTACATATCCAAGTCCGGAATCAACATGCTTATTGTAATGTGATAGAGGAAGAGGTGGATGGTGAGCCGTGGTTTCATGATGTCAAGGAATACCTCAGGTTAGGAGTATACCCAGAGCAAGCAATCGGAGATCAAAAGCGAGCTATTCGGCGGTTGGCGAACGGATTTTTCCTTAGTGGAGGGGTGCTTGTACAAAAGAACCCCAGATTTGGGATTGTTGAGATGTATAGATGCAAGTCAAGCCACAACGGTGATGACAGATATACACTCCGGAGTTTGTGGACCACACATGAGCGGATACGTATTGGCAAAGAAGATTCTTCGAGCAGGATATTACTGGCTCACGATGGAGCGTGATTGTATAAGTTTCGTGCGAAGATGCCATCGGTGTCAGATACACGGAGATTTGATTCATTCTCCACCAACTGAATTGCATACAATGTCGGCACCATGGCCGTTTGTTGCATGGGGTATGGATGTTATTGGACCTATTGAGCATGCGTCTTCCAATGGTCATAGGTTCATTCTGGTAACGATTGATTATTTTACCAAGTGGGTGGAGGCCAAAACATTCAAATCGGTGACCAAGAAGGCGGTGGTGGATTTCGTACATTCCCACATCATCTGTAGGTTTGGAATTCCAAAGATAATCATCACAGATAACGGTGCAAATCTTAACAGTGGATTGATGAAAGAAGTATGTCAACAGTTCAAGATTACACATCGAAATTCCACACCGTATCGCCCAAAAGCAAATGGTGCGGTCGAGGCAGCAATAAACAAGAACATAAAGAAGATATTGAGGAAGATGGTAGAAGGGTCCAGACAATGGCATGAAAAGTTACCATTCGCACTGTTAGGTTATCGCACTACCGTCCGGACTTCGGTAGGTGAAACTCCTTATTTGTTGGTGTATGGGACTGAGGCAGTAATACCAGCAGAAGTTGAAATCCCATCCCTCCGAATCGTCGCCGAAGCTGAGATTGACGATGATGAGTGGGTCAAAACTCGATTAGAGCAATTGAACTTGATCGATGAAAAGTGATTGACAGCAGTATGTCACGGCCAATTGTATCAAAAGAGAATGGCGAGAGCATATAACAAGAAGGTACGTCCCGAGAAATTTGAACTGGGACAGCATGTGCTGAAGAGAGTTCTACCACATCAGGCCGAAGCGAAAGGCAAGTTCGCTCCAAATTGGCAGGGACCATTTGTGGTGACTAGAGTATTATCCAACGACGCTCTATGTCTAACTGATGTTGAGGGAAGATGCACCGATATGGCTATCAATTCTGATGCAGTCAAGAGATATTATGTGTAATTCTTTAATGCATTTGTCAACGTTTGGTTTCGTCTGTGTGTATTTGGCATTTTTCGGAGAATGAAATGACAGAGGCAATTTTTCTACTACCCCAAACACTCTAACCCTTGTTTTCCCCTTTGAGCCTTAGTTATTCTTTCATATACCCTCTTTCGGAATCACCAAGGAAGATGTGTAACAAAATAGAAAAAGAAACAAAGAAAAGACACAAGAAACAGTGAACTACGTTCGACCTGATTCCTCAAGAAGCATACGTAGGCGCCGCACGGCTCGGTCATAATAAAATAAAAAAAAAAAAAAAATCAAAGATCCCCCAAGCAACAAAACTGGGGCAGAAGTCATTGTTTCGTTTGAAAGATAGTGTGGATTCCGAAAGTTGTAATAAGCTAACCGTTGAGGTTAAACCCCTTTCTTCAGCCTCACGCGCAGAAACCACATTAAGAACCAGAAAGACGTCTCGATCAGTATTTGAGAAGTGCCAAGTCATGTGAATGGAAGCCAAAAGTAACATCCCGACCCTCGATCGAATCCAGGATGCACAAGCCGAAAGGGGATAACGCTCTAGAGGGAATCTCATGGGTGATACCCCACCACAGGGAAAGAAAGCGTAAATGAGAGAGTCTTAACGGTGAAAACCCTCGCGGGCACCTTAAGGCGAAGAAAGTTGAGAGAAATAAAATGAGAGAGTCTTACGGTGAAAACCTTTACGGGCACCTTAAGGCGACGGGAGATAGAGAGAAATGAGAGAATCTCATTAGTGAAAACCCTCTGAAGGGCACTGTGAGGTGACAGGGCGAGATGGTTACAAGATGTCTGCATGAGACAAGGTTTGGACATCCGTTTACCTCTAGCAGAACGCGGCATCAGAAAGTGATTGACATGAATAGACCGGGTAGTTTAATCTCAAAGGCGCGGCATAACCATTGGATCAGGCACACATTCAGATAAGTTTTCCTATTTTTGAGTTCAGAAAAGTTTTTCTCTTCTTTTGTCATTTGCGGTCGGTATTCTTTTCTTTTCTTTCATTTTCGAAAATTGATTTTTTCAAAGCTTACTACCAAGTCTCCCAAAGCAATATAATGAAAATAAATAGGCGTGGAACGAGGCAATAAGGCAGAAGTCGTTACGATAGTGAGATTGGGATGACAGGCTGATTGGAGGGTTCGCAGGAATTATGGAGTATGATGGACACATGTGGCACGTCCGAAAGATGATTTCACGCAACGGATCACCGGCTAAAAAGAGTCGGATCAAACCAAAGATTGGAATAAAAGGAAAGATGAGAGGTCGTTCGTGGAAAGAGCATCGTCCCCAGTAAGCGTCAACGTCGCCCTCAAAGTTCGAGAGAGGCCAAGCAGCTGAAAGAGAAAAGAAAATGGCCCCAACAAGAGTGGCACGACCACTCACCGCGTTTTGAAACTAACAATTTTTCTTTGATTTAAAAGCAGGAAAAGAGGGTTCGTTGGCGGAAAAGCATACCATCCAGAAGTTTATCAAACTGGGGCAGAAAATTTTCTCCTGTTGCGAAAATTTTCTTGAAAGCAAAGACTCAGTGGATAAGGGTAGAAAGCAACACAAGATTTCGGGAAATACCGGCTCCGAGCAGAATAATTTTGAGAGAGGCCCGACAACACGATGGGGTAATCTTTGAGCTTGGTATCATCCCCAGCAGTTGTTGGAAAAATAAAAAAATGGCTTCGAGATTCCCCCAGCAGTATTACATCCCATAATTTGCTCGAGAAAGCAAAAGCGTGAGTCCCAGAGGAGGTATGGGAAGAAGGAAGAGAATGAGGGGTGAAGGAAACAAAGAATACTTCTTCAGCAGCATCATCCCCAGCAGGCGAGTAAACAGTTCCAAAGATATCCCCAGCAGCCAAAAGAAAAGTAATACGACCCAGGGGAAAGCAATTCCAAGACGAGATAATTCAGAAGAAAAGGTGGCCCAATAGGCGATGCAGGAAGAAGAAATGGTATAGAAAGCAAAGGAAGGCGACGTGGATGGGATGGAGTTAGTGAGTAGTTGAAGTCAGGGAGCCCGCCTGGAGAATGGAGTGGCGATTTTATTTTGAAGTAGTAGTTGAAGTCGGGGAGCCCGCCCGAAGAATGGAGTGGCGATTTTATTTGAAGTAGTAGTTGAAGTCAGGGAGCCCGCCCGGAGAATGGAGTGGCGATTTAGTTTTGAAGTAGTAGTTGAAGTCGGGGAGCCCGCCTGGAGAATGGAGTGGCGATTTTATTTGAAAGTAGTAGTTGAAGTCGGGGAGCCCGCCTGGAGAATGGAGTGGCGATTTAGTTTTGAAGTAGTAGTTGAAGTCGGGGAGCCCGCCTGGAGAATGGAGTGGCGATTTTATTTTGAAGTTGTAGTTGAAGTCAGGGAGCCCGCCCGGAGAATGGAGTGGCGATTTAATTTTGAAGTTGTAGTTGAAGTCAGGGAGCCCGCCTGGAGAATGGAGTGGCGATTTTATTTTGAAGTTGTAGTTGAAGTCAGGGAGCCCGCCCGGAGAATGGAGTGGCGATTTTATTTTGAAGTAGTAGTTGAAGTCAGGGAGCCCGCCTGGAGAATGGAGTGGCGATTTTATTTTTGAAGTAGTAGTTGAAGTCGGGGAGCCCGCCTGGAGAATGGAGTGGCAATTTAATTTTGAAGTTATAGTATAAGTTAGGGAGCCCGCCTGAAGAATGGAGTGACGATTTAGTTTTGAAGTTATAGTTGAAGTCGGGGAGCCCGCTTGAAGAACGGAGTGGCGAATTGTTATTTTGAAGTTGATGTTGAAAGCAGGTGTCCGCCTGAAGAATGGAATGGCGATTTATGATTAGAGTTTGTCGATAAAGTCAGAAGCCCGCCAGAAAAGCAGAACGTCGTCTCAATTTCTAAGATTTGATAAGGATAGTGAAGAATCGGAAAGTGACAGAGTGTAACGGAAATCCCCAGCATGAATCCAAGGGAGCCCGCCTGGAGAATGGAGTGGCGATTTTATTTTTGAAGTAGTAGTTGAAGTCAGGGAGCCCGCCTGGAGAATGGAGTGGCGATTTTATTTTTGAAGTAGTAGTTGAAGTCAGGGAGCCCGCCTGGAGAATGGAGTGGCGATTTTATTTTGAAGTAGTAGTTGAAGTCAGGGAGCCCGCCCGGAGAATGGAGTGGCGATTTTATTTTGAAGTAGTAGTTGAAGTCAGGGAGCCCGCCCGGAGAATGGAGTGGCGATTTTATTTTGAAGTAGTAGTTGAAGTCAGGGAGCCCGCCTGGAGAATGGAGTGGCGATTTTATTTTGAAGTAGTAGTTGAAGTCAGGGGAGCCCGCCTGAAGAATGGAGTGGCGATTTAGTTTTAAAGTTGTTGTTGAAGTCAGGGAGCCCGCCTGAAGAATGGAGTGGCGATTTTATTTTGAAGTTGTAGTCGAAGTCGGGGAGCCCGCCTGAAGAACGGAGTGGCGATTTATTTTAAAATTGTAGTTGAAGTCAGGGAGCCCGCCTGGAGAATGGAGTGGCGATTTTATTTTGAAGTTGTAATTGGAGTCAGGGAGCCCGCCTGAAGAATGGAGTGGCGAGCTATTTTTAAGGAGAGCAGTTGAATGTGACAGAAATATCCGGCATGAATCCAAGTTCGTAAGCAGAAGAAGGCAACAAGGATCAGAAGAGATGGTTTTAGATTGCCAAGGAGAATAGTTCGAAGATCACAAAGGAGGAACCAATGGTCGGAGTTCGGCAATCAAGATAGGCCGAAATAACAATTGGCAGAAGAGAAGAAGCGTCAGAAGGAATATCAAGTCAGACAGAATAGCAAGGAACATGACAAAATCAAGTTAAAAAGGACAGATAAGAATTTGTAGCACTGTAACTTAGTCTAGCTTCTTATTTTTGTTTCGCACGATGTAATAAGGAGATCAGGTGATCGGTGGCAGCAACAGCAACAGCAACAACACAGCAATCATGGTAGTCCCAGCAACCAAAAATTTCCCGAACTACATTGACCTGATTCCCTTTTAGCCAGGGATATGTAGGAGACCTTTTGAAGCAAGGTTCGGTCAAACTTTTCCAAGAAATGCTTCATACGGAGTGCTCAAACGGGCAAAAATCGCTCGTATCCGCTCACTTATCTTTGCACGAAAAACTCTTCATGTTTTCGCGCAAAGAGGGGCAGCTGTGAGCACGTGATTTTTGCCCTGCGTGAGAATTACTCCAAAAATTTCAAAATAAAATAGTATCGGTGTTGTGCGTGATTTTTGCGGATTATATGTTATTGTTCTCTTATTATTTTCATTTGTGTGTCCGTGTCTTTTGTCTGAATAAGTAAAAAAATAAAAAATAAAAAAAATATATAACATATAAAAAATTCGAAGTTTGCAATTGATAGTAATTAAGTTTGTTTTATGAAAATGGAAAATAACAAAAAAAAAAATATAACGTATCTTTTGCATTTTTATCATTAACTGTTCAAATTGCTTGATTTTATCTTATTTAATTATGTGTGTTAGTTGTTGTTGGAAGATTAATTAATACTTTTGATAACTTAATTTTTTGTTTTATAATTTAGTTTAGGATTTTTGTAAAACCTAGTTTGAAATGAATTAGGAAAAGAATAAAAGAAAGGAGGAAAGACTAGATTGGACCAGTCCAAATTTAACCAAATCCAGGCCAAAAAACGGGAGCCCAGTCCAAGCTCACCCGGTCCAGCCGATCATGGTCTCTTAGACAATCGGAGTCGTTGGATTAAATTGATCCAACGATGGAGATCAAATCTCCCAAACCCGGCCACAGACCCGATCCACACCCATCCGATCTGGCCCCCAACTGTCACCAAACGACACCGTTTCCCTCCCCTGGTTTAATCTGGATCGTCAATTCATGTTAATCTAACGGCGCACGTTAATAGTCCCAAATTGATATACCAAAGCCCCCCAAAACGAATCCAACCCGTCCCATTGTTCACCAACAACCCTCTCTCATCATCGTCTCTATCAGAGACGATGTGCAAACCCTAGCGCCGCCTCCCCTCCCTTCGCCTGAAAACCCGGCGGCAACAACGCCGCCGGCCACCAAAGTAACACCACACGATCACCTCAACCCCCTCTACAAGAACCTGGCAACCCCTAATCTCGAATCAAGCAGGAAATTCTCGAATCTTCATTTGAAGATTCGAGTTAAACTCGAACTAACGCCAAACCTCACCAAAATCACACTATAGGCTCCCGTGACCTCCCTCATACCCCCACCAGCTTTGGTTTTGCTCGAATCGAACCCAAAGCCCCAAGCCCCAAATCCGAGCCTATGAACCCTAGATTTCAAATTAGAATCTCCGTTTGGATTCGAGAGAAGTTGAAGCCTAATAGAGTTTAATTGGGATGTTCTCGCTGGAGAACATCTCAATTAAAGTCCTTTAGACTTCAAATCCAAGGCCAAGCTCAAAACAACCCGGGCTTTGCTTCGATTTCTATTGCGTTCGAGGTAATCTCCCTTTTTACTATCTATTTTTAATTAGGTATGTGTTGCTTGTATGTTTTTTGTTAGTTCAATTTGTTTAATTTTCTTCTTGGCCTCCCCTGTTTTCATTTCTTCTCAAAAGACCTTTTATTTGGTCAATTATTCGTCTGTATCGTTTGTTTGATTGCGTATGTGTTCAAATGCGTATTCGCTTCGATTAGCGTCGTCGAATACTTAGTTTCATTGTTGCCTAGATTTTTAGATTCACTGTTTTATCGGTTAAATTGTTATCCATGTTACGTGTTATAGTTAATTGAATGCGTCGCCTAAATCTCGTAGAGTTTGTTTGTATGAAATGCGGGCAGTGGCTCGTTTTTGTCTAAAATGAACTTTGTGACTGTTTGTTCGAGTCTGTGTATTGAAACTAGTAGTGGTCTGTTGTAGCTGATTGAAACTTTAGGAACTCAATAGTGAGTGCACATGCTTAGGGCCAGTGGAACCTGCTGGACAGCAGGTATCCACCTAGGCTTTACACTTAGGAAATTTTTAATAAGATAAGCCCCATACCCAGACATATGGTAGTGTTCTTCAGCTGTGTCAGGGCTAGGCAGAGAAGGGAATGGGCAAGGGATTTTATTTAATATGGGGGAGTACCACTAGGAGCTGGATGGGAAAAGCTATATAAGGAGAGGCTTAGGCATTCACATGGGGACAGAGTTTAGGACTGGATTTTTGGAGAGATTTTTCATACAGAGAAGGAATTCTGGGAGAGGGGAGATAGGAGGAGCCTGTTGAGTAAGGAAAACAGAGAGAGTTTAAGGAGATCTTAGACAGTGATAGAGAGATTGAAAATAACTACTGTTACATTGAACTTAGTTTTCCTTTTGATTCCTGATATTTTGTAAGTCTGCCTTTGAAGCTTTCTGTGGATTCAATTTGGTATTCAAAAAACATACATATAGGGGAGTTGAGGGAATTTACAGGGAGAGTTTTAAAACATTAAGGAGAGCTAAGGAACAGATAAATGGGGGAGTTTCTGTGAGAGATACCCTTAGGCAGAGGAAAGGTATTCAAGAGTCAGGGAATTCTGAAAACAGGGAGGGACCTTAGACAGACATACACAGTGATAGTGAGCATTGAGGAATTATTCTGGGAAATACAGTGATAGGCAGACTCTTTTGGGCATAGAGATAGATATTTTGGTATCAAATCTGGAAACAGAGAAGGAGTGTTACTGTTCCATTGAGGGTGGGTCATAGTTTGGGTTGGTTCTTGCATTCATCCTTGTTGTTGTTACTGCTGGTCGTGGTTCTTTTACTGGTTGTTACTTGGTGTGACTGTTTGGTTCTGCTACAATTGGCCCTGGGTTATCGACTGTTTTGAACTGCACTTGGATTGTGTTGTTGGTGCACGCTTGCATTGCTGTTGCTGTTGTTCATTGCTACTGCTGACTCTGTCTTTGCTTCACTGTTTTCAAATTTTCCAGGTATACTCTACCCCCTGGCAATAGGAAGTTCGACAATTGCACCTATACTGTTTTGCAGAATCAAGTGATGCTATTTTTACAATATGATGCCTTTGTTTTCATTTGATATTTGTAATGTTGAAGAGATAGACTCATCATAAATGAACTTGCATTTGATATTAGATAAGATAGTTCAAACTCAACGCTTGTTAATACTGGACTATGAATAATACTGTTTCAGGTGTAAATTGTCACGTTGAAAATTGGGTAATGAGTAGTTAATAGTAGAAGCTTTATGTTATTGCTTAACCGTACAGTAAATTTAGTTGTTTAATGTTTAGTAGTTATAGTGTTAATTTTAGTTTCTGCCTATGCCATTGAGGTTGATATTAGAGTCACACTTAGGAATGAATTCACAAACTAACAACTCCGTCTCAATCCCTTTTATAAGATAATTAATGTGTTGTTTAAATTAATGTTGATAAGATAAGAAGTAGTTTATGCGATGGAGATTCACGTTAAATAGAAGCGAATGTCATTAATACTTAGGCAGATTTACATTCAGAAAAGGACGAATTAATTACTACTTAGGATCTATAAGTATCTACCTAATCATGTTATGAAAATTGGAGTTTGTAGAGCAACATACGAAAGGTTGGTATACGGATGGGCTTTAAGTCAAGTTCGTTCGACCTCTTTTATATTGGGCTCATTTGAAGTCCAAAGCTTGAATCTCATTTAACTACAAAATTGAAACAGCCTCCCTTCAAAAATAAATTAGGACCTTCGTTCATTTGTAGAGATCGCTTAAATAAAAAATCATAGTCATGTTAGGTTCGACCTTAAATAAAAAAAAATGAGACGAGCCTCGCCGCACAAAATATATAATTGCGGGGCCCTCAAATAAGTGTCATGAGAACTTAGACTTGGAAGGACTGTTTAGCGAATTTCATGGTCTTTTCCCAAAGTTAAACAGACGATAGACTCTTTAGGCACGATTTGAAATAAAATTACTTTCCTAAATACGGGTGTGCATTTATGTGACCCAAATCTCACTCTCGGCGAAACTGAAATACATTAAAGTCGCAGGCGTACTGGTTGCGGTGTGGCTCGAAATGTGTTTTCGTGACGTCGCAATTCTTCTAAGAATTAAAACGGAATATAAGAGCACACAAATAAAATATATAAAGAAATCAGATAAAAACAAAAATTGCAGTTGAGCGACCGTGCTAAAACCACGGAATCCGTGAATGCCTAACACCTTCTCCCGGGTTAACAGAATTCCTTATCCAGGTTTCTAGTTTCGCAGATTATATTACGAAGTCATAAATTTCCTCGGTTCGGGATCAAACCGGTGACTTGGGACACCATTATTTTCCCAAGTGGCGACTCCGAAGTAAATAAATAAATCCCGTTTCGATTGTCCTTTAATTGGAAAAACTCCCTCGCGCCCTCGCGGGTACGTAAAAAGGAGGTGTGACAGTACTAAGAGAAAAGAATGTTTCGTCTTAGAATATGGTTGAGTATCTTACTGACTTGAATCAACTACAAGTAATAAGTTAAAATGGTGAAAGATATTACCTGCAGGTGGGAAAGAAGTAGAAGAAGCAGAGGCTATAATCGGGAAAGATTTCAAGATGGGTTTTCTCCAAATACAAGGAATTTGCTTCCTCCTGGTTTGTAATTGCAATTGAGGATAGGCGAGACAATTAGGCAGCAGATGAAGTACACAAATACTCATGTTATAATTTACTTTTTCTTCTCAAAATAGAATTAAATTAGGAGTAGTTGAACTGCCTACTTAACATTAAAAAGGAATCCAAAGAAACAATTGCTCATTCTGAGGCAAAGTTAGATGAATTTTTAAACTCATAACAGTAAACTCAACAACTAATATGAATCAACAATTAGCAAAAAAAAAAAAACAACCCTTTTTAGCTACTTGCACTGATCACACAATTTCAGATTCACAGTGAAAGCCAAAAATCAATCTTTTTACCTAACCCATAACAGAACCATAGTAGAGCAACAAAAATACAGCTAATAAAACGATAAAACCCTAATATCCAAAATTGATAGAACTGCAACTCACATCCACAGGCATGAAAATGACAGTCTTTAAGCAAGTGAAAGTGAAATAAAGTCAAAAAAAAAAAAGGAAACCCCAATATTTTATATAAAAGATCATCAAACTTATAGTTTAATTCGATAAAATTATTGACATGCATGTAGACAATCACCAAAAATACCCAAAAGTTCAAGATGTTCTAAATGTTGTTCCGATTTTAAAATTACACTATAAATTAACTTTTAAGCTACAACTATTACAACCACATAATAATAAATATTAAAACAATCATAAAATTCCCAATTAAGAATCCCAGGTTAAAATCATAAAATTCACCGGTTAATAAAATTTACTTTCCATCTAAACTTATAAAATAATAAAAAGATCAGCGTAACTTAGTACATGAAGATGGAAGGCCAAGGAATAGAGATTGAAGAAGAAAATGATGAGTAGGCAAAGCTTCTGAGCAGACAGAAAGATGAAGCAAATGTAGAGATAGGAGAGTTTTTGGCTTAGAGAGTAAATGCGGTGGCTATACAGAAGTTTAAAGTGTATTAGAATCTGGAATAAACCTAAAAGCTACACGTATTATTAGTGTAGCTAGAAATAGACACGTATAAAATGACCTAATTGCCCTCAAGCTTTATTAAAATGACCCTAAGCATACATGTCGAAAGACTTTCTCTTCTAAAGAAGAGAAAAATGTACAAGTACTTTTTAAGTGATCCAATATTATTTTTAAAATTGAAGGCTGGACCTTAGCAACCTCATTCAATTCATGTTTTTTCCCTAGTATAATGAATATTCTTATAATTTTATTTTTTTTATGTAGTCCAACAACAAATCTTTTATTCGCTTAAGGTCCACGTGACGTTAGGTAATTGTTAACGTAATGAGTTGAATACATTGGTATTACAGTTTTTTTAAGTCTGTTTGGAATGTTACCTGGATGGGTCAAAATAAGATCAGAGAAATTCGTCATGAGGTCGTGGTCGTAGTCGGACAGGCCAAGGTCGGACCATCATCAATGGTTGTGGTCGGACAGACCAAGGTCGGACCGTCATAAATGGTTGTGGTCAGACAGGTCAAGGTCGGACCGTCATCAATGGTCGTGGTCGGACAGACCAAGATCGGACTGTCATCAATGGTCCTGGTCGAACAGGCCAAGGTCGGACCGTCATTAATGGTCGTGGTTGGACATGCCAAGGTCGGACCGTCATCAAACATCTAGTTTGCTTTGGAAAAATCAAAAGGAATATTCTACTGAATATTTCCTGTAAATTATACCTTTTTTTGAATTTTCTATGGATACCCCCATTATAAATAGGAGGGGAGGACTTCCCAGGGGAGGGGTGGACTCTCTCTCTCCCTCTCCCTCTCCCTCTCCCTCTCCCTCTCCCTCTCCCTCTCCCTCTTTCTAGAAAATATGTAAACACACATCTCCAAAGAAATGAGAGGATATGTAATCCAATACCTTCATCATATCCAAAAAGGGTCACGAGATTCTTGTATTTGTCTATCATTCATCTTTATGAAAACAAAGAAGATCCTTCTCACCAAAGATCGAGTGAACATTTTCCTTTATTCATATTTTTGTTATTTAATGCATCTTTCTTTATGCCATCAATCTGATCATAATCGCCATCAACATTTATATTCGACTATGTCTTTTAATTCGTATTATTCATCTCGGATCTAGAGTTAATTATTCTTAACTAGAATTTACTCGTCCATTTCTTTTGATTGATTTGCTTCAAAAGTATAACACCTTTTGAGTCAAATAATTTGATGCTGTCTGTGAGAATTTTATAGTTAAAATTTTAGTTTCCTCTAGATCGAGAATTACATAATCATGTTGGTCAAAAAGTCTCGGGTTACGGTCTTAAAAGGAGGCTTGGAAGAGTCTTTTGGTAAAAATCTCTTTAAAGAGAATAATGACTCGCTATTGACCAATGAAATGCTTTTATTTCTTACCAACTTCCTCTACTTCTTGCTAATATTGAATTAATAATTAGGTAAAACCTACATTGCTCGCTCAAATAGGTGACACTAGTTGTTATGAGTTGTATTAAAGGAACTTCTAATCTATAATGAGGCGGCTACAACATCTGGTATACAAAAATATAGATTGTACAACTATTTATACCTGTCTTTTAATTTGATCCAGAATAACAAACACAACCAAACACCCACACTTATAAATACTATACTACTACGACCAAGAGAGCATAGTACGACTAATTGGCTCTTCCAATCCCAGCCATTTGGACCTGCTTCGACACGGGTCACCTTACACTTTGGCAGTGTCTTGTTCCCTCTCCAATGTCGGTCCAAAAACTTTCTATAAATAACTTGGCCTGACAATGTGTTCCATCTGACCGTTTCAAGGATAACAACCTAACTAAGGCCTAAAGTTCTTATAGTCTCAAGTATCTTTTTGTGGTGAGGTTAGGGCCATATGAAGATTTCCAAATGAATTGTGGGTTCTATAGAGGTGAGATGTCAATTTTTTTATGATCTACGTATAGCTTGCAAATTTATACTATACTGTTTTATCCTCCTTTATTCATATAAAACAAGGAAATTTGATATTATGGAGAAATTTTTTACAAATTTCGGTCACAGTGTATGGTAAATCTCCTCATTCTTCTTATAAATATACACCTCAATTATGTTGGCTCTTCTCGTTCTTCTTATAAGTATACAAACCTCGATATATTATTATCACAATCCTAAGCCTCTCAGAGAAAGGTAGAGAAGTATTCGCTGCTCTGGCACACATATGGAAGCATACATTTAATTACATCAACTCCATGTCACGCAAATGTGCAATTTAACTTGGAGTTCCAGCTATCATCCACAGTCACGGTACTCTTCGAATTGGTGGATGCCCTTCCAATTAATAAATCCAAATTGTAGACATAAAACTTTGCTAAAGCGGACAACCACACCAAATTGGTAACGACACTTGATCAAAAAGGAAGGCGAGCTTGCATCTTATTCCCGTGTTTGATCTCTTCCATCTCTGCCTGGCTCGTTGTCACCTATGTTGAAGAAAGGTTTTGAACCCTGTAGAGAATGAAGAGGAGCATATCCAGAGAAAGGAACGTGATCAAACTGAGGTAACAAATGCTTTTATTTTGGTTTAACTAACTATTTCTCTAAATGGAATAGAAGCAGGAGCATTCTCCGAGATACACGAACAGGAAATGCATCATATTCTCCAATACAAACAAAATTAAGCAAACTGGGACTCCCCCAGGAAATACATCATACTCTTCAATACAAGAAAAATTAAGCAAATTGGGACTCTCCCAGGAAATACATCATATTCTCCAATATAAGTAAAATTAAGAAAACTAGGACTCCCCCAGAAATTACATTATATTCTCCAATGCAACCAAAATTAAGTAAACCGAGTAAAAGGCTAAGTGCCATTGCCATCAAAGTTTGATAAGTTCGACCCTTATCGAACTGGGACTCAAGCTAAGTGCCTTTACAATCAAAGAATGAAAAAGTTCGACCTCGCTTGAGTGACAGGCTAAGTGCCGTTGCCATCAAAGTTTGATAAGTTCGACCTCATTTGAACTGGGACTCAGGCTAAGGGCCTTCGTCAAAAAAGAAGAGTTCGACATCGATCGAACGACAACAGGTTAATATTTTGATAAGTTGAAATAACACCCTTTAAGGCCAAGGGCCTTCTCCAAAAAGAAGAGAATTACAACGGGTTAACATTTCGGCCTTAGATCGAAATAACACCCCTACGGCCAAGGGCCTTCACCAAAAAATAAGAGTTCGACATCGATCGAATGACGACCGGTTAACATTTGGATAAGTCGAAATAACAATCCTTTAAGGCCAAGGGTTTTCACCAAAAAAAAAGAGTTCGTCATAGATCAAACGGCGGCGGGTTAACATTTTGATAAGTTGAAATACCACCCTTTAAGGCCAAGGGCCTTCTCCAAAAAGAAGAATTCGACCTTGCTCGAATTACAACGGGTTAAAATTTCGGCCTTAGCTCGAAATAACTCCCCTACACCCAAGGTCCTTCGCCAAAAAAGAAGAGTTCGACATGGATCGAACGTCGATGGGTTAACATTTCGATAAGTCGAAATAACACCCTTTAAGGCCAAGGGCCTTTACCAAAAAAGAAGAGTTCGACATTGATCGAACGACGTCGGGGTAACATTTCGATAAATCGAAATAACACCCATTAAGTCCAAGGGCCTTCGCCAAAAAAGAAGAGTTCGACATCAATCAAACGACGACGGGTTAAAATTTCGATAAGTCGAAATAGAACCCTTTAAGGCCAAGGGCCTTCGCCAAAAAAGAAGAGTTTGACATCGTCGAACAACGACGGGTTAATATTTCGATAAGTCGAAATAACACCCTTTAAGGCCAAGGGTCTTCGCCAAAAAAGAATTCAATATCGATCAAACAACGACGGGTTAACATTTCGATAAGTCGAAATAACACTTTTTAAGACGAATGGCCTTCGCCAAATAAAATAATTCGACCTCGCTCTAATTACAACGGGTTAACATTTCGGCCTTAGCTCGAAGTAACACCCCTATGGCCAATGACCTTTGCCAAAAAGAAGAGTTTGACATTGATCGAACGACGACGGGTTAACATTCCGATAAGTCAAAATAACACCCTTTAAGGCCAAGGGCCTTCGCCAAAAAAGAAGATTTCGACATCGATCGAATGACGACGGGTTAAAATTTCGATAAGTCAAAATAACACCCTTTAAGGCCAAGGGTCTTCGCAAAAAATGTATTTAACATCGATCGAACAACGACGAGTTAACATTTCGATAAGTCAAAATAACATCCTTTAAAGCCAAGGGTCTTCTCCAAAAAGAAGAATTCGACCTAGCTCGAATTACAACGGATTAACTTTTGGGCCTTAGCTCAAAATAACATACCTACGACCAAGGGCCATTACTAAAAGGAAGGATTCGACCTCGCTCGAATTACGACGGGTTAACACTTCGGCCTTTGCCCGAAATAACACCTCTACGGCTAAAGGCCATCGCCAAAAGTAATAAATCTACTTCACTCAAATTTGAATCTCATTCGACCTACCTCGAACTTGATTCACAACTAGGCCTCGCTCCAGCTGAATAAGGCAACGTGAAAATGAAACAATAATCACTGCTAGCATCCGGATTATATTAGGAAATACAAGAAAATGAGAGTGAGAGAAATTCTGGTCTCACCTACAATTTAAGGCCATGACCCAACACACCTATATAAATTTAGTGGTAACACTATTCTCGACAACATTCCTCCTGACAGCAACGGCTTTTACCCTTCAAATTTAAATACCATCTTTCTACGATGCTATGAAGTCTCGATGACCAGTGGCAGATATTGTTAAGACCCACTAGATGGACCACAGCATCCTGGAGTATTCAGGTAGCAATGATCCCCTCTCGGATCTGAGGTGGGCCCACCAGAACTACATGGACCGGAACCTCATAATCATACTCAACTTGAGGCTCCGCCGTTGGTGCTGCTACTCTAGGCTGAGCTCTGCCCCTGCCTCGACATTTAGCACGGTCTCGGCCTCGCCCTCTACCCCTCGTGGGAGCTATTGCTAGGGGCTCGGGCTGTTGATCGATGGATGAGGAAGCGTGTGTTCTCGCCATTTGCGAAAGAACAGAGTAGAAATTCAATTAGCATTAAGAAACCAAATCGCACGACTAGAAAGAATAAATGTGAAGTTTTTCCTAACTTTGTAGCCTCTGGGGGATAAATATAGACATCTCTGTACTAATCTATCAGACTCTAGTAAGTTTGTCCGTACATCGTAAGACCTATGTAACCTAGAGCTCAGATACTAATACGACCCGAATTTTTCACCCTCGGAAGTCACGGTGATGCCTACTCGTGGAAGCTAGGCAAGACAAATATTATAAAATTATTACCTTTATTTTGTTAAACATGTTAAACAATTTAAAATAATAAGTGATTAAGCAGCGGTATAAATTAAATAACCAGAAGTGCGGAAGACAAAAAAAGTTAATATTTCAACCAAACACTGTTACATAATATGAAGTACAATACTAGCCAGAATTTGGTGTTACAAGTCATGGCCTATCAACGGAAATACATAAGTCTGTCTTTGGATAAGTAAATATGGAAAGAGAAAATATAGGAGGAGATGCCAAGGCCCGCGAACGTCTATAGGACTACCTCGGGTCACCTGAATGGACAGAAGCACCCTCATTGCGGTCTGAATGCTCCGGTGTTAGTATCTACACACAATGCAGAGTGTAGTATCAGCACAACCGATCCCATGTGCCAGTAAATGCCTAGATTAACCTCGGCGAAGTGGTGACGAGGCTACGACCAGACTACCGAATAAACCTGTATAGTTCAATCATATACAACGGAAATAGAAGCAGATAATTATAACTAAATTTGGGCGGGGGAACATGTTACAAGGAGTAACAAATAACAACAGAATATAAGTAGAGAATTGTAAGGAACGCCATAAATCAAATACCAGCAAAAGATAAGGAAATAAGAATAACAAGTACACATGTAATACCGTTGCAGGCGTACAACCCGATCCCATTTTATATAGCACCGTTGCAGGCATGCAATCCGCTACCATTATGTATAGTACCATTGCAGGCGTGCAACCCATTTCTATTTCACGCATTACCATTGCAGGCGTGCAACCTGCTTCCATTTCATATATTACCATTGCTGCCATGCAGCCCGCTCCCATTTCATGCATTACCGTTGCAAGCGTGCAACCCGCTCCCATTTCATGTATTACCATTACAAGCATACAACCCGCTCCTGTTTCATTTATCAACACCAATTATAAAAGAATCTCGGCAAGGGAACAATAGCATAATAACAACATCTCGGCAAGGAAACAATAATATTACAACAACATCCCGATAATGGAACAATAATATCTAAACAACATCCCGATTAGGGAACAACAATATCACATCAACATCCCGACAAGGGACTATAATAAAATTCTCGTATGAAGCATGAATAAATCACAACGAAGTCATAAAAATTACAATACATGACTCACGGGTAAGCTTGACAACGACGTATAGATACTCGTCACCATACCTATACGTCATACTCCACAGTTAACATGTAGCAAGTAAGACACAACTCATAATCCCTCAAGATAAGGTTAGACCAAACACCTACCTCAAACTTTCACGTCCAACTCAAGCCTCAAGGACCATTTTTTCCTTTAGAATACGCCTCCAAATTACTTGTATCTAGTCCAAATTAATTTAACAATATCAATATATACTAAAGAATGCATACCCAATTCTTAATTATAGGTTTTCTATTATTTTTTCCAAAAAGTCAAAAATCGACTCTAGGCACGTTTGGTCAAAACACGAGGTTCAGACGAAAACGCAATTACCCATTCACCCCACGAGCATGAATGTGCAATTAGTTTTGGAATCTTACCCAAAAAAGAATTCTAAATTCCAATTATTCAAAAAATTCTAACTCTACCCAAATCCCTGATTTATACCATAAAGAATCATGATTTAGGCCTAGAAATTAACTGGTGTTATGAAACTTGAAGAAAACAAGTTTAAGAACACATACCAATGGTTTTGTGGTGAAATCCCTCTTCAAAAATTGCCCAAGTTCTAGTTTAAATGAAAAAGGTATGAAGTTTTGAAGAAATCCTGTTTTGCTACTGTTTTAAAATAACTGGGCAGGAAACCTATGCGTTCGTACACGATTGGATGCGTTCGCATAGAACAAATGGTAACCCCCAGAATAACTATATGCTATCGCTGGCCTGCCTGTGTGATAGTATAGAACAAATGATGACCCCTAGAATTAACTCTATGCTATCGCGGACCTACCTAGAACAAATGGTGACTCCCAGAATTAACTTTATGCTATCGCGGACCTACCTATGCGATCACATAGAACAAATGATGGCCCCTAAAATTAACTCAGTGCTATCGCGAACCTGCCAATGCGATCGCATAGAACAAAAATCTAGACACCAACAAACAGCCAAAACACCAGATTTTCTAAGTTCGAATCACCCCGACGCTTATCCGAACCTTTCCTGAGCCCTCGGGGCTCTAAACTAAACATGAGCGCAAGTCTAAAAACATCATACGGACTTGATCGTGCGATCAAATCGCTAAAATAACATCTTAAACAACGAATTTAGTATAAATATCTACGTAAAATCTCAAACTTTCAAAGTATCAAATTTTACAACTACGGGTCTAAACCATATCAAACGACTTCCGTTTCTTACCAAATGTCACTGATGCATCATAAACATCATATTGAACCTGTAACGGGCTCCGGAACCAAAATATAGGCCCGATACCATAAATTTTAATTATAATCAAATTTCCAAAAACTCTTATATTTCCAGTAAAACAATTTCTTTCAAAAATTTATTTCTCGGGCTTGGGACCTCAGAATTCGATTTCGGCATACGTTCAAGTCTCATATTTCTGCGGACCCTTCAGGACCGTCAAATCACAGGTCCGAATCCATTTACCCAAAATATTGAATAAAGTCAACTTAAATTTCATTTTAAAGGCCAAACTAATATTTTTATCACATAATAATGCCCGAACTGCGCACCACAAATCCAAGTGAGAGAAAATAAGACTTCTAAAGTCTGGGGACACATGATTTACTCGTACCTTTTGGGTCATGACAATTTTTTATGCCACAAGATTTGGCTTGATATAAGCATTCACTTGTTATCGTAGGTTAGTTTAATTTCTATACCAAAAAACATGTTAGTTTACTGGTGATGTAAAAAACATTTACGCTGTTACTGTCCAGAATTTTTAGCAGACGAAGTAAAATAGAGTTTTAATGATATTAATAAGCAATTAATCCACCAATTTTGACCAGATTTAATAAGTGTGGGTCATAATCAATTTTGTAACACGTCATATTGAGGATAACCTTAATTAAAAAAAATTCAAAGTAGTCATATTTCTTCATTAAAAGCCAAAAGAGACGTTATCTCACATTCTGGATTGAGGTTTTATTAAGCCATTGCGTGTGAGCTTGAGTTCTCCTTTGATTGCCACGTTTCATTTGCAAAGCTTAAAAAAAAAGCAGATTCTTTTCCCCAAAATTTTCAGATAACTAAGAAAGGTAAGACGAATCAGCTGCTTCCTTTATTAATCTTATTATCTTTTTTTTTTTTTGTAATAAAGAGAGATTTATATTAAAACAAACTAAAGCGTACATAGAGTAGTGAGCGCCGGTACCCATATGGATCGGACTGCACGCCACAACGGTCATATACATTGCATTACATTCATGCATTCACTCCTGTTTATTCTACACGGCATGACATTTAGCACTCACATATCATTTGCATACATACTATTACTTGCCTCGTTGACCAAATACCCTGTGTTATATGTTAAGGAGTGTTGTTCCCAATGGGCTGACTTATGTGCCGACTTGCACTATCTGATATAGCCTTCATATGCCTGGCTGTTATAAAAAAGATATTTTTAAAAGAGATTTTTACCGAGCTTGAGATTTTCTAAAGGATTTTCATAGTGTTACGATTTTCTCAAAGGGTTGTTTTGTCTTTTATAGCATTTTGGAGTGCTCATACGTGTTTTCCTATCGCTCAGATATTATTCGCTCTTATTACCACTAAGTTGGAAGTACTCACTTTACTCCCTGCACCTTGCGTGCAACTGCAGGTATTATTCACCCGGTAGCGGGTTAATAGTGGATTGAAGGTATTGCTATCGTAGCTAAGCAAGGTGACCTGTGATAACCCGACCTGTCGTCACGTGAGTTACCACCCCATTTTTCCCTTATTATGATGTTTCATGTTTCTATATTTGTATTAGAGTTTATCGGGTGAATTTGGGTTGAACCTGGTTGAAGATAAGGCATATAGCTTCTTAGAATGAAGCTTGGTTCAGAAAAGTCAACCTGAAGCTGACTTGTTAGTTAGAGGACTCGGAATCGAATTCCGATGGTTTGGTTAGCTTCGGGGGATCATTTGTAACTCGGAGAGTGATCGGAATTGAATTTAGAGGTCCGGTGCAGAAATAGGCTTGAATTGGCGAAGTTGGAATTTTGGCGAATTCCGGTCGATAGGTGAGATTTTGATCCGGGACTCGGAATTGAATTCTGACAATTGCATTAGCTTCGTTGGGTGATTTTGGGCATGTTTGCAAATTTTCAGGTTATTTGGACATCGTTTGGTCGGGTTTTTAATTGAATATTGGTTTCGGAAGTTATAGTTAAAACTTAGGCTTGAATCTGTCATGATTTGATGATTTTTGTTTTTAAGGACGTGTTTTTACGATTGGAACAAGTTCGTATGGTATTTTGGGATATGTTGGCATGTTTGGTTGAGGTTCCAAAGGCCTCGGGGTAATTTCAGGTGTTCAAACGAATCATTTTTGGTTGGCTATGTGATCAATTTTGTTGTCATAAGTGTTGCAGGTATTTGGCCTATGTGATCACAATTGCATGGCCGCGATCGCATAGAAGTAATTTTGGGCCGTGGAATTTTGTTCTGTGCATTCGCACAGGTTGGATGCGATCGCATAGTAGAAGTGAGGGCTCATTGGAATTGTTATATGCGATCGCACAAGGGGTTCGCGAACGCATAGTGCTGGCAAATGGTTCATCGCGTTCGCAGGGGTTAGTGTGCGTTCGCATAGTGCATTTTGAGGCTGTGGGATTTTTGTGCATTGCGATCGCAAGACTTGGTCCGCGATCGCATAGAAGGAAATTATAGAGCTAGGCAGAATGTTTAAAAAGCTTATATCCGCGATTTTGGGTCATTTTTCCTCCACGGTTGGTCATTTGGAGAGCTTCTTAGTGGGAATAAAGAGGGCTTCGTTGGGAATCAATTGAAGGTAGTTTTATTAGTTAAATACATGATTTTATCAAAGAATCTTCCATTAATTCTCTGAATTTGGGTATAAAATTGAAGAAATTAGGGCTTGGTATTTGCTATAAAAATTTGGGATTTGGTGGCTCATTTGAACTCCGATTTTGATAAATTTTATGTGTACGGACTCGTGGCGAGATGAGGATTTCGAAAATGTGAGTTTTATAAATTTTCGAGAAGCGGTCCCGGGGCTCAGATTTTGCTAGTTTCGAGATTTTTCATGTATTTCGATTGTTTTCGATTGGGTGTTGTTCCATTAGCCTATTTTGATATATTTGTACTGATTTTGGCTAGTTTTGACGCGCGTGGAGGTCGGTTTGAAGATCTAAGGTGTCGCGGGCTGGAGTTTTGCCGGTTCGAGGTGGGTAATACTTGTAAATGATGTCCTGAGGGTTAGTAAACCCCGGACTTGCACATCCTAGTGCTGCATTGAGGTGACTTGCACGCCAGTTAACGAGCGTGAGGTAGAGCACCGTTGGGGATTGTGATTTGGTCCGTCCCGCTTAATAAATAATACTACCTAATTGCTTGAAATTGAATTGACACCCTAATAAAGATATTAATTATCATGAACTGAAATGATTATCATGTTTGGGGCTTACTGCCCCATATTTAAATCCTTCAGGGATTGGTATCACTATTTTGGCAATACTGTGCATATTTTCATCTCAGTGTAAGGTTTTTAAAATGGTATTTTGCTACTCAGCATTTTTAAAGGATTTGAAAAGTTAAATGAGGCATTAATGATATTTTAGTGTGAGATGTTATGATACTGTTGCCCAAGGGGCTTATATGCATTCATGACTATGCATGGATCGGGCTGCACGCCGCAGCATGAGTTATATTGATATTGCGCTTGGGTTGTAGGAGCCCCTCCGGAGTCTGAACCCCAACGGTAAGCGCGAACGTCTTTGCATGGATCGGGCTATATGCCACAGTGTCATATGCATTGCATTGCATACATACATTGGCTTACTTGTACTACGGGGCATGACATTTGTCACTCATACATTACTGGCATACATGTGTTATTTGCCTTATTGACCAGATACCCTGGTGGAAATTGTTAAAGAGTGCTTAGCCCAAGGGGCTGATTTGAGTGCAGACTTGCACTGTTTGAGGTTGTACCAGATATTGATCTGTTATAATGAAAGGAAAAGACGTTAAAAAGAGATTTCTAAATAATCTACTCACATATGTTAAAAAGGAATACCTTGAAAGTGTACTTTAGTTTAAAAGAAGATTTTTTATGTTTATAGCATGAGATAGTGCCTTGTGTGGTTTTCTTTCCCTCAACACTATTTACTTTTATTACCGCTGAGTTGGAAGTACTCACTCAACTCCATGCACCATGTGTGCAGATCCAGGTACTTGGGAGCTTAGCTGAGCTTGAGGCTCATATAAAGCTCCATTTGGGATCGTCGAGGTAGCTGCCCGGCGTCCGCAAGACCCGACACTCCCCCTGGTTACTATGTTATTACTTGTTTTATTCTGCGTACTTTTAGACTTGTAGAGTATTTACAGTATTGACTGATATTCTGATAGAGGTTCTTGGCTCGTGACCCCAGATCTTTGGGAAGTTACGTTGTATTTTCGGGAGATTTCGGGATATTCTTAATACTATCAGTTTGATTTTGTTTTCCTTCACTGTTGATGACTTAAAATAAATGATTTTAAGCTCTAAGCTTGGGATGAGAGTGTAATTGGTCGGGCTGGCCTAGCAATGTGCTGGGCGCCATCACGACCGGGTTTTGGGGTCGTAACATGACCGCCGGCGTTCACGGTACCGAGTTCTTTCTTCTTGATTTCCAGATTTTACTTTATGTATTATAGAATTTGAAATTGTAATAAAGATCCTCCTAGATGTTCGTGAGTTGTAACACCCCGGTCGGGCTGAGTTAGGTTGGAATATTGTAATTAATATTCTTTAAGTTATTTTTCCATATATTTATGTTTAGTAAGTGTTATAGAACGAATTGGTTTAGTTGGCTGGCCTTGTCTTCACGAGAGGCGCCATCACGATCGGGTATGGAAATTGGGTCATGACTGTTTTAAAAAATATACACATTTTTATATTTAGAAATAGTTTAACATTAAACTTTTTATTTTATCTATTTTACCCTCAATAAAAAGCTTTTATCATCGCAAAATATCATAGCACCAAATTTATGTCACTTAAGCTTTTAACGCCATATATTTTAAAAGGCTTATTTCTTTTAGATTTATTGCCATGCCAAAGTATATCATTGAAATTGAAATGAATGGAGTAATATACTTTATATGAATAACTATTCCCCTTGTGGAAGGACTAGCAATTTTTATTTATTTATTTATTTTATTTTATTTTATTTTTTATCGTATTCCCTTTTACTCATTTACAGTACACCATTACTTTTAAGTAATTTACAATTTATCTAAAAATTCTCATATTACACTTGATTAAGGATTGTGCATAATTTGATAAACACGGAATTATCGTATCGAAATTAAAAACTTTAGTATTTTGTATTTGATATTTTTGTATTTGGTGTAGTATTTGGTTACAACAACAACAAACTCATTATGATCCCAACGGGTGGGATCTGGGGAGGGTAGTCTGTACGCAGACCTTATCCCTACCTAATGCCAGTAGAGAGGTTGTATCCAATAGACCATCGGCTCATAAAGGGTAAGAAGAAGAGGAAAGCAAGGAAGGAAGAAAGGAAGAAGGAAAATAAAAGTAAAAGGGAGAGATAAACGATAAGTAGTACCAAATAATAACAACAAGGAATACAATACCTGAGACAAACAAAACCATATTACGTAATAAAAATCTAAGAATGTGAAGAGACATGCATGCTACTAAGATTATCAGTAAACAACTAAAAACTACCCAGTAACATTCTACCTTAATCTTCGACCTCTACACCTCTCCCCAGTACTTCTTAGGCCTACCTCGACCTCTTCTCAAACTCTCCAGGGCCAACCTCCCACAACTCCTGACAAGAGGATCAATGCTCATCCTCTTAACACATCCGAACCATCTCAGCCTCGACTCCCGCATCTTGTCCTCCACATGGGCTACTGCCACTCTGTCCCGGATATCTTAATTATTAATCCTATCTCTTCTGGTACACCCACACATCATCTCAACATCCTCATCTCTACTGCTTTCATCTTCTGCACGTGAGAGTTCTTGACTGGCCAACACTCAGCCCCATAAATATTAGCCGATCGAACGACCACTCGGTATAGTATTTGGCTTTAGTTTTAAAAAAGAATTGGTATTAGGTATGGTATTTACCAAAATATCAATACCGTACTGAAATATATATTATAATACATAATACACATTTTATTAATTATAACATAAATATAAAAAATTTAAAATTTTACTTTTCTTTATTCTCTAAGTTTATCAATTAACTCTCTAATTGTTTTCTCTCTCTAGGTTGGTATTTGTTTGGTAATGGACAAAACTTTTGTCAACAAACATTTTTAGTTTTGTACATTTTGAGTACTGAATTAAAAATATTACTGTCTACGACTCTATGCACTAGTTAGTATTCACATCGAATAAACCAAAAATCGAACCGAATAAACTGAAACCAAAAGGAGAAAAACCAAACCGTAACAAATTTAATTATGTACAGTATTTTACAAAATTGAATATAAAAAATACCGAACCGAAATATCTAAATACCATACAAGACCGACAAACACTGTGTCATATCGATTGTTTATTTTTTTGATAGTTTATTACGGTTTCACAGTCCACATTTAAATCTTTTTATAATAAACTGTAGCAAATTTAATTATGTTTAGTATTTTACAAAATTGAATATCAAAAATACCGAACCGAAATATCTAAATACCATACAAGACCAACAAACACTGTGTCATATTGATTGTTTATTTTTTTGGTAGTTTATTACGGTTTTACAGTCCACATTTAAATCTTTTTATAATAATCTGTAGCAAATTACGATTAATTTTATTTCTATAATTAATTCTAACTATATACACTTTATTTTAAAAATTTAAATTTATTAATGTTTAAATAAAAAATTGAAAGTTAAAAATATCTTGGGAACGATACCATTGCAGTGCAGCCATTGAACTAGAATTAAGCTAAAAATGCAAGTAATGTCAAGGTTTCGCCTCTTCAATTTCCATTTCTTCTCCACTTTCCCTCAATCTACCAAATTCCCTTTTGCACTTCCGAAAATCCCTTTATCTCAAAATTCATACCCAAAAAATCCCCATTTTTCTATTCATGCTTTTACTTCAAAAACCTTTAAATCTTCAGCTACAACTTCAGAATCAGCAGCTTCAATATTAGCAAAGAAAGTATTATTCATGGCTCCAGGAGTTGAACCCGAAGATATAACCGAAGATATGATTTTACCCGGATCCAATATCGTTGTGGGACCCTATGCGGGGGACTCTAAAATTAAAGAGGTGGCATTTGTGAAGAGTAGTAATAAGCCTAAGGATTGTCCAAAAGATGAAAAACCCGAATTTGCTATGTTGGGTCGGTCCAATGTTGGGAAATCATCTCTTATTAATGCTTTGTGTAAGAAGAAAGAGGTTGCTCTTACTTCTAAGAAACCAGGTTTGGATTTTTGCGATGTAGTACTTCTTTCGAGCCCGTTTGCATTAGCTGAATTTAAGTATCCATTTGTTTCAATTTATGTGACATAGTTTGACTGAACAATAGAATTGAAGAAAGAAATGAAGAATTCTGAAATTTGTTGTCTTAAATATGTAATAGTAACTATATTATGAGGATTCATTATCAATGGGCAAGTTTTACGCTCGCTGGCAGCCTACTGCAACTCTACTCCTTTGTCCGAGCTTGGGACTGGCAACAGAGGTATATCTTGTATATAAGCTATGGGTACATTTGAATCCATGGCTTTCGCTCAAACCCTGTATTTTTACCCAAATAATCATTAAATATATACACATAATAAATTTTGAACCCATTAAATTAGATGACTATGTGGTACAATTGAGAATCTGAACCCATAAAATTTAAATCTGGATTCGCCTCTGATCGACAACATAGCAAGCTCACACGGTGGGAGTCAATATAAGGAGAAGGTTTCGATCCGCCGATCCTTCTAGAGCAAATGGATGCGTTGCCCATAACACCATGCAAGTTTGGCATGATGATGATATAAGTTGAGCTTAAAGAAAGTAGTAAGGATTCATATCGCCGACCCCAGTTTTGTTTGGGATTGAGGCATAGTTATTTTTTATAATGTTCATGCGACTATAAGTTTGGTAAAACTTATGGTCTTAAACATGTGCTATAAAAGATTGTCGTTAAGGGTAAAATGAGAAGTTCAAGTTTTTGTTTTTTCCAAATGTATAAGGACGTTCATTTTGAAACAGTCTCAACAGAAAATAGGGTCACATAAATTGGAATAAGTGGAGTATTAACTCGGTACATATTTTAATTAGAGGTGGATTCTAATGTTAGTATGTTTAAATGTTCAGGGAAGACTCAGCTGATTAATCATTTCTTGGTGAACAAGAGTTGGTACATTGTGGATTTGCCTGGTTATGGGTAAGCAATTTCTTGATTATGCTATTTTCTAGGATACTCTTTGATAGGTGAAGCTTTTTACCATTACAATGAAGTGTGTTTTGCTCAAGTTATTCAGAGAGTGTTAAGCAGGTTGTTGATTAGTAGGCTATAGCGATAATCTCGAGTAAAGGCTTACCATACTTGATGCTTTATTCGGACGCAAGAACGACTTCACTTGGTTTGATAATTGCTACGAGTTCGTTCGATTAAGCAATCTACACCTCGAAACCAAACTAGTTGGAGTTAACTACATGATTTAAATCATTTGTAAAAATTTTCAAGCGAGGAAACACATCATATTGGAGTTACAACTATATAGACTGTTAAAATTTAAGTGATCAAATTCTCGAAATACCTGTGAAAAGGGATATACGAAGAAAATGCCTTAATTATCACTCAAGAAACTGTTTATGGAGTCTTTCCTAGTTGCTAACTGAAATCTTTACTCCAGGTGCTGCTTCACTAAGTCCATGTCGATCCAAACAGTGAATCTCATATCTTTACCTTTAGATATGTCTGTTCTGACACTTATAAAGCACATTGCAATTTGCAGCCTTATCCAAGATAAATAATAGTTTTGCAATACAAACAAGCCCCACGTTCTTTCTTTTTACATTGCTTCCATGCTCCTCTTGTTTGAATGTTACAGCTTTTGCTGCTATTCCTAATAAAAGCATCACAGTTCCAACCTTCATCTGGGAATATCATTCTTTTTTGATTTATTTTTCCATCTTAAAACGTTGTACCTATTTTTCATGTGAGGTAGAATTGGAAGAAGTGCGAATGCCCAATTATGTCTTTTTAAAGTTTTCAATTCAAGAAGCTGCAATGTCTTCTCTCTAACTATGCGATGGTACTCTGCTAAACCATTAACTATACCTTGTTTCCATAGTTGCTGACGCAATAAACCAGGTCATAGAAATAATCTTCCATATTTTACCCCTTGCGAGAGACATGCCTTTTCCATTTTTGATAGCTTTCTACACTTTCAAGAGCAGGAAACCACACATAAAACTGCTATCTGAGGCAACTCTAGATATGTTAAAAGGAGGAGGAGGAAACTCTAAAACATAACTACTGTAGTCTCTAGACGACAGAAATAGATGGTTTCTAACAGAGCATCAGGGAAAAAAATAGCATATTTGATAAGATCCAAAGATCACAAGTCAGTTTACGGTTAGTATACTGCCTAGACAAATCAGTTCAGCTGACATCAACCTAATTCCGTGGAACTGTTGTAAATGCTAAACCAAGCAGTCAGAGATGTCCGTTCTTCTTCATGTCTTGATAAAACAGTGTAGATTATTGACATTTATTTGAAGATGTATTGGATTAACTTAAAATAAGATTTTGTTAAGTTACAAATCTACCTGCAAAATGGTTACGAAGGCTATAATTTATTTATTTATTATTTATTTTTTTATAGATTTCGATAGGCTTCCTACTGTTTAATGGTTACAAGTCTGTAGAACCTGACCATAGCTGTGCCTACTTTAGGAGGTTTTGGTTTTGGGGTGTAGGGCGATGAGAAAATGTTGGAGAGAATGGAAGTAAAAGTGTAGGAGTAAGGTCATTTCGCTTGGTTGGTAAGGAATAAATGATGAAGCGAAGTAAAAGTAATCATTTCCCGTATTTGGTAATTAAACATGTATGGAGGAATCTCCTTTCTGCTTTCTAGTGTCTACTTCTGATCCTTAGAAACAGCCCGAAGTAATTGTATCCCCTTTAACTTCCCCTTCTCTGACTCAAGCACGGTCGTAAAAGCTCTCCTTTACGTATTGAGTTTGCACTCTCTCCTATTTCCTTTGTCAAGTAACGTGTTATGTTTTTCCATCACTTAGCTCTCTGTATCTTTTGCATTAATATGGAAACCGCATGTTTTGTCCATTTCTAAGTTATTCATGTTGCTTGTTTCAGTTTTGCTAATGCTTCTGAAGCTGCCAGAATGGATTGGTCCTCCTTCACAAAAGGCTACTTTTTAAATAGAGATACCTTGGTTTCCGTTCTGCTTCTAATTGATGCTAGTGTACCCCCTCAGAAGATTGACCTTGATTGTGCTAATTGGCTTGGACGCAACAAGGTTTCCATTCTTTTCATGTGGCTAATTGAAGTCATTTACTCTATTACTACTTATAAAATATGTCATATCTGACCATTGTCGACTTTCATATTTTTTCCACGATAAGTGACTTTTGCAACACATTTACAGATACCAATAACTTTCGTTTTCACCAAGTGTGACAAAATGAAGGGAGGGAAGGCAAAAAGGCCAGACGAGAATATTAGAGATTTCCAAGAGTTGATCAGGCAGAATTATCAGCATCCACCTGCATGGATAATGACTAGTAGTGTCTCTGGTTTGGGCAGGGATGAGCTGCTTCTGCATATGTCTCAGCTGCGGAACTATTGGAACAATGAATAGCCCGAGAAAAGCATTAGCAGCATTATTTTGTGAGGTAAGCCCATATTTCTGGGACCTTGAATTTATGATGATACGATCCTTTTGGTACCTAAGAGGTGACAAACATAGCCAAATGGAACTTGTAAGCTGCTTCGTGATGGATGTAAATTCTTTCGTCCACAATGATAAAATGTATTATCAGTCTGCTTGTATTTTTCGTGCCTTCTTTTATCAACCACAGTCCTTTTGGCTGTCATGGTTGCCTCTAAAGTTTATTCTAGTGCAACATGTGTAATGGTGTTATGTAGAGTACTCTGTTTTTGGAATATCAAAAATAGTCCTGATATTACTTTCTTCTATCCATGTGAAAGATGGCCAACATTATGTTGTTTTGGCTGCTAAGTAAGTGATTCTCAATGGAAGATGCTTGAAACCTATCACTATTATTTTGTTTTTTATCAACAATATGTTGTTTCCTTCAAAGCCTCTGTGCTTACATACACTACAGGAAATAACTGGGACATATGAATCTGGTCAAGCCAAGGATAAATCCATGTTCAGATCTTTTCCCATCCCCAACAATGAGTTTGGTTCGAGTCCCTATACATTTCCACTCAGGAATTAATAACCTAAGTTGCTCGGACTTGGATGCAGGTATCCGATATGGGGACGGATCCGAGTATCGGATTCGACAAAATCTAAATTTTAAGATTGGGTGTGTGGATCCAGATATGGATACAGGTGCGGGGATTTGGCTAATAAAAAATAGAGCTATAGAAATATTATAAATTTGAAAGATATTGTTGTGATTAACTTACATGAATATTGTGGAATTCAATCTTTCATTCTCCAAGATGGAGGCATTATTCTTTCATTCTCCTAAATTTGTTTTATTTTTGATTTTGAGAAATCAAAATCTCAATATTTCTCCCAAATTGTGGATGGACTCCGGTCAAAGCGTCCAAAGTTAGTTGACCGAATCCGGGATGTCTCCTGCTCTTGCTCCCATCCTCGTCTCGTATCGGGACGGGGCTACGGACGGGGACGGCACCAAAATTGAAGAATCCGCGCAACTTAGCTGCAAACATACTTGTACTCCATACGCTCCTGTAGTTTGTTTAGTGTAACTAATAGTACAATATTGACTTGTGTCTTTTAACATTTTGTGGAACTTGGAAACGATTTAGACAACATACGTTAAACATATTTTGAAATTACATTAATAGCTGAAAACTATGTTGGAACTTAGATATTTGAACTGTCGCATTATGTTATTGTTATTTCTAGTCATTTTTCCTTAGAGATTATATTGCTTTTATGGAGTAATTTGGTCAGTACTGGTGTTCTGGACTTGTCTAAAGCATACTAAGTTTGGTTATTACTCAACACCTTAGGAATAAAAGGCCAACACTATTATGATGATCTTGATTGATGAGACCTGGTTGTGTGTATTAGTAGTAGTGAAACAACACATCATAATAATAATTAAAAAGCTGGAGTGGTTGGATAGAAAAATGTCACATCAAAATGTTAAAAATTAACAGTTTAACTTCTTTGCATTCTTGAAAGTTGTATAAATATGCTTGGTGGAATAGTTTCAAATATCGTGAGACGTTTGTGATGTTGAAATTGGGATAAATGGATTATAAGTTAAGTCGGGGTATGTGTTTAATTTGTTTTGATAACCTTGGTCTCGGATAATATTTTTGTCTCCGTTGGAATTTGAACTTTAAATCCTATTATTTTCAACCTATTTTATTTTGATTACTAGGTGACACTCTCAGGTGCTTGGGGTATGTGTTTACAGTAGTTGTGAGAGTTGTTACCTCCCTTGTCTGGTCAAAACAAATGACACTTCAGGTGCAGAATCTAAATTTGTTTTTGTGTTCTCCGTCCGATATTTGACCAGAATACTTTGCTATGGATTTGTCAGGTTGCCTTATTACCATTCCATTTAGGAGGGACTCGTGACTCTTCTTTTGTCATGAAATGATCTGTTTCCATTATGAATATATCAAATTGTTTTAATTCTTGTCTTAATGTACCAAATAAACTTTAGAAAGAAAAGTTAGTCGCAAGTTTAGCGAATAAATGATACTACTATGTAGAAGTGACAAGTATGCCAAATATGTCTCAACAAATATTGATGGTCCTTCTAATTTTTGATTTTATGTAGTGGTTTGCAATTACAGATCTTAGTATACTCCTATTTGGTTAGTGTCACGACATGAAAAACCCATCTTCGGGATTGTGATGGTGCCTAACATGACACTTGCTAGGCAAGCCAATGTTAGAGATTTGTTAACCAATACCAATAAGCAAGCTAAAACAAGTCGAAATGAACACGGAAGTAAATAAATAATCCCTTTGTTTACATACTATTACTACCTAGAATCCAGAGTCACAATTCACGAACGTTCTAAGATTTTACTACAATTATCTATCGAAAGAAAATATAACTGTTTGCGAAATAAAGAAAAAAGTAAAGTATGAGGTATAGAAGGGGACACCATGGCCTCCGGACGTCGTTAGGTCTACCTTAGGTCTCCTAGCTAACAAATCTTATAGCCAACCTCTCGATCAACTCGAACCAGCTCCAAAATCTGCACCAGGAAGTGCAGAGTGCAATATCAGTACAACTGATCCCATGTACTGGTAAGTGCCGAGCCTAACCTCGACGAAGGATTGACCAGGATACGACGAGGCAATCACAATATAACCTGCATACAATATATAATAAACGCAGAAAGAAAGACAGAACAACATAGAGTAACAACTTGCTAGAAATGAGTACAGTTCTCGAAGCATATCATTAGTGTTCAACTACTACCAATCCTTATCACACCTGTTGTGGCCCCTAACCCGGTAGCACCATATCAACATCACTTATTCAGTACGTACATCAATTTCACAATTTAAATTCAGAGTAAGGCCCAATGCATAGCAGTAAATTCATTAATCGGGACGGACCAAGTCAAAATCACCAATGGTGATCTACCCCACACTCGCTATCCGGCGAGCAAGTCACCTCAATATAGCACTATGATGTGCAAATACGAGATTTCAAACCCTCAGAATATCATTAACAATCATTACACACCTCGAACCGGCGAATTCTCTAGGTCCCGATGCATGTGACCTCATATCGGCCTCTTCGTACATTGAATCTACCAAAACCAGAATGAATACGTCACAATATGCTAAAAGAACAAAACCCAATCGAAAATAATCAAAAAATATCAAGAATCCAGAAATTAGCAAAATCCGAGCCCACTTTTCAAAACTCAAAAATTTTACATCAACGGGTTCCTTATCCTTCCACGAGTCCATACATATCAAAAAATCTAAATTCCGACCTCAAATGACCCTTCAAATCCTAATTTAAAATCTCAAAATCTCAACCCCTAGTTCTTCCATTTTTAGCTGAATTTACATGAATTTCTAGGTGGATTTCACAATGTAATTGAGTTTTAAGACCAAGATTCTTACCTCAAGTCAATTTCTCTTGAATCCCCTCTTTAATTTCCTTCAAAAATCTCCAAAACAGAGCAGCCATGGCGAAAATAGACCCAAAAATGCGGACAAGATGACTTAAAACATTCTGCCCAGCACTCAAAATCCTTCTTCGCGATCGCGGCACAAGCCTCGCGATTGCAAAGCACATTTTTAATTTCCCAAAATTTAACCTTATGCGAATGCGGACCTACATCTAAGAACGCAATGCACCTGACTTTACACTTACACGAACGTGTTCCCTCACGCGCGAACGTGAAGAACAATAGCTCTTGGACCTCATTTCTTTATATGCAAACACGACAACTTTCACGCGATCGCGAAACAAGAACCCCTAACCTTCCGCGAACGAGATCCCATTAACGCGAATGCGAAGGTCTTATTCCTGGCCTTCCAAAATCCTTCTACACGATCACGACTGGCCCTACGCGATCTCGAAGGCCAATTTCTCTGCAGCATCTCAACAACAATTTCTGCAACTCTCAAAGCCAAAAATGGTCCGATTGACCACCCGAAACTCATCCGAAGCCCATGGAACCTCAACCAAAAGCATCGACACATCCTAAAACCTCTTTCAAACTTGCTCCAATCATCAACACACCTCAAACAACATCAAATCACTCAAAACACTTCGGATTCAAGCTTAAGTTTCCAAAATCTTTTGAAATACACTTTCGATAAAAAACCCGACCAAACGACATCCAAATGACCTAAAGTTTTACACACACATCCGAATGAGTTAACAAAGCTACAAAAACTCTCAAAATTCCATTCCGGCCCTCAGATCAAAATCTCACCTAACAACCGGAAATCACCAAAATACTAACTTCGCCAATTCAAGTCAAATTCCACACCGAACCTCCAAACCAATTCCGATCACACGCCTTAGTCATAAATCACCCCACGAATCTACCAAATCATAAAAATTCCGATCCGAGCTCACATACTTGGTCAAACCTTTAAAATTAAAAGCTTTCAACTGAGACTGTTCTTTCAAATTCATACAGATTTCTGAGAAAACCAAAACCAACGATTTAAATCAGTCATAATACATCACACAGGGCAAGACATGCCCGAGAACTGGCAGTTAGAGTGAAAAAGCTTAGAATGATAGGTTGGGTCGTTACAAGCAGCCTTCGCGAATACAAAAGAGGACTCGTGAACGCGAAAGCCATTTTTACTACCGTACATCGCGAACACGAAGAAGGCCTAATGCCTAGACCTTAAAAGATTTCAAAAATGGGATTTTACCCATTTTTCATAATATGTGACGATCCAAAGGGTCATCATCGGATTTCTCTCTTTTTTGTGCCTTTGACGCCTTAAAAACCTCACTTTTATATGCCTCGATTTGCGTGTGTAGCTCGGGCGCATAGCCGAAAAGATTATATGTTAAATTATGTGAAAATTTTCAAAACGAGGCTTTAAAATAATTAAAGTTGACTTGGTCAACAATTTTGGTAAACGGACCCAGACCGGTGATTTGACTGTCCCGTAGAGTCCGTAGGAAAATATGAGACGCGGGCATGTGCCCGGAGTCAAAACTCAAGGTCTAGAACCCGAGTAAAAGAATTGTTTTGTGAAATTGTTTTTCTGAAATTATTAAGAAAAATGGAAATGAAAATTGATTAAATAACTATGGCATCGGGCTCGTATTTTGGTTCCAACGCTCGGTACAAGTCTTAAATATATGTTAAGGGCTTTATGTAAAATTTGGTCAAAATCGAACGTCATTTGACGTGTTTCGGACCTAAATATCTAAAGTTTGAAGTTTATGAAGTTATAATGAAAAGTGATAAATTTGGGGTTTGATTCAATGATTTTGATGTTATTTTGGCGGTTTGATCTCTCGAGTAAGTTCGTAGGGTGTTATTGAGTTAGTGTGTGTGTTTGGTTAGAAGCCCTGAGGGCTCGGGGGTATTTTTGGAGGTGTTCGGGTTGGTTTTGGACTTGGTGGAATTGCATATTTTCTGCAACAGGTGTACAGTAAAATTCCAGAATCAGAACCTACGAGATTTATCAAACTTTCTCACGAGCTCTCTTCTCCCCCAAGCTTTAGGAAGCCATTAAAGCCCCCATTCTTCAAGACCACTTGGGTAAGTAATTCCCCACTCATTCCTTCACTTTTCCTTCATTAATTAGCAAGTTTCTAAGCCTAAATCGTGAAATCAAAGTAGAAATTAATGGTTTTGGGTAGAGTTAGGGTTTTGAGAATTTTGGGTGATTCAACCTCAATTTGGGGTCGAATCTTAAAACAAATTATATATTTGGATTCGTGAGGTTATGGTGACTAGGTTTTGGTCTAAGCTTCATGTTTGGACCATGTGGGGCCGGTGTCGAATTTTTATATTTTTGGAAGATTGCTAGGAAATTCATATCTAGGCTATGGGATATTGCCATTGAGTCTTTATTGATGCTATTGAATTAATTATGCCTAGATATTCAATGTTTCAGAGTCGGATTGTAGAGGAATGGAGGTATTTGAGGATTGATTGCTATTCTTTGGACCGAGGTAAGTGTTTGATCTAACTTTGGCTTGATAGAATAGGATTAGAGTGTTATTAATTGTTAATTGCTAAATGATTGGGTACGATGTATAGGCATGGTGATGAGTATCTATACACTGGTGTCTAGCATGACCGTGGGCCCTTGTTTGTACTTATTGTGATATTTTTTTGGGACTCTTCCATGCTAATTGATGAATTCTACATAATGTGAAGAGTATGAGGATTTGTTTTGAAATGTGGATTCTTTGGAGCGTTGAATCGAACGATATTGAGTAAGAAATGAAAGAAATGGAAAGAGATACGATTAATCCCTTACCGGGATGGTTTGAGTATATTTATTATTTCCTTTGCCGGGATGTGAAAGTTGTTGTTGTTGCTCCCTTGCCGGGATTTTGCTATTTAATTGTGTTTTCCCTTGCCGGGACATTTCTTGTTATTTGCTTATTCCCTCGCCCATTTGGTTGTGATTGTTGTTTGGGTGAGGAAGAGTGAAAATGCACGAAGGGTCATTCTGTGTCATGTTTGATTATATTTGCATGAAGGGTCATTCTGTGTGATGTTTTGTTTATATTTGCACGAAAGGTCATTCCATGCCATGTATTAATTATTTATGCACGAAGGGATATTTCGTGCTTTGATTTGACTATAATTGCACGAAGGATCATTCCGTGTTATGAAATGAGATTTATGTGAGGGAAAGCACGAAGGGTGATGTCGTGCATTTTATTTGATTGCTTTTGATGAGAATGAGAGTAAAAGCACGAAGGTTCATCCTGTGCAACTGTTGATTTTTCCTGCTTTTTTTAATTATTGTTATTGCCTTGTTTCTTACTTAAGTTGTTGACTTTATATCCGGGTTTTACTCCCCCATAGCATGCTTCCCTCCCTCTTTAACTATTTAATTTTAGTATTCTTTCCTTTTATTACACACACACACACACACATATATATATATTGAACTGCACAGGTTGATTTGATAGTCTTGTCCAGTCTCGTCACTACTTTGCCGGGGTAAGGCCAGACACTTACCAGCACACGGGGTCGGTTTGTGCTGATACTACACTTATGTGCTTTTTGCATAGATCACGGTGCCGGAGCAGCTTTAGGACCACAGTAGTAGCATATTGATCGGAAGGTGACTTTAGTCTAGGGACTTACGAAGTAGCCTAGCTAGCATTCGTTTGCTGAAGTCACTTTTCATATTTTCTGTTTGTTTTCATTGTAGTGAGACAGACATTATGTATTTTTTATTCAGACTTATTTGTAGCACTCGTTAGTGGTTCGTGAGATAGCGACTCCATTCTTTGGTAGAGAAATATTAACCTTCTGCATTTTTTGGTTTCCAGTTATTTGTGTTATAATAGAGTTCCGCTTTTATTTAAAAGTTTATTATTGTCATTACTGTTGTGTTGTTATCCGAAGTGGTTTAAATGCTTGGCTTGCGTAGCTCCGACAGTAGGTTCCATCACGACTCCCGATGGTGGGAAATCCGGGTCGTGACAAGTTGGTATCAGAGTTCTAGGTTGCATAGGTCTCGCTACCCATAGACAAATTTGGTAGAGTCTGAGGGATCGCTACGGAGACGTTCCAGAGGCTACGGAGTTAGGAAAAGTTTCACTTTTGTTCTTTCTTGTCATGCGATTTTGTTTCTCAAATACCGATTGTATTTATACTCTGTTCTTTTGCAGATGGCGAGAACACGTGCTTCCTCTTCTACCGCGCAGTAGCCCGAGCTCCAAGTAGTAGCTCCTGCGTGAGGCAGAGGCCGAGGCCGTGCCAAGGGCCAAGGCAAGGGTAGAGCTCATCCCCGGGTAGCAATCCCAGAGGTAGAGCTTCATACTGACTATGATAAGGAGGTTCTAGCCCTAGAAGCTCCGATGGGCCCAGCTCAGGTCCCAGAAGGGGTCATGGTCACCCCATATATTCAGGATGCTTTAGTCAGATTGGTAGACTTTATGGAGAGTGTCATTAGAGCGGGTTTACTTCCAGTAGCACCAGCCACTTCTCAGGATGGAGGAGGAGTTCAGACTCCTGCTACACGTACTCCAGAGCAGGTAGCTCCCCAGACTCATTTCCCAGTGGTTCATCTAGTGATGATAGCTCAACCAGGTATTGCAGCCCAGTCTGGTGATTGAGTGGCCATGCCTTCGGATGCTTTTTGGAGACTTGATTGCTTTTCCAAGTTCTTCACCACCACATTCAGCGGTGCTTCATCAGAGGATCCACATGATTTCTTATTCAGCTACCATAAGATAATTAGGACCATGTGTATAGTTGAGACCAATAGGGTCGATTTTGTCACATTCCGTCTTGTGGGATCCGCCAAGACTTGGTGGAGGGACTATTGCCTATCTAGACTATAAGGGTCTCCAACATTGACATGGGATCAGTTCACATAGTTTTTTTTTGAGAAGTTTCTCCCAGTCAATCAGTGGGAGGCACTTCGCAGGTAGCGCGAGTGCCTCCAGCAGGGCTCCATGACAGTTACACAGTATGAGACTCGATTCATTAACTTGGCACGCCATGCTATTGTTATACTCCCCACAGAGCGAGAGAGGGTACGGAGGTTTATTGATGGATTGATTCAGTCGATCTATCTCCAGATGGCTATGGGAGCTGGTAGTGAGATTTACTTTCACGAGGCGCCAATGCTGCCCACAGAGTTGAGACGGCCCTTGCACGGGGAGGTGGTCAGGTGTCGGATAAGAGGCCTCGTCATTCTGGTAGGTTTAGTGGTACCTCGTTTGTAGGTAGGTATTCTTATGGTATAGGTCATTCACCGAGGCCCATTCAGTCAGCGCTCCAAGTTTCTCATGGTACACCAAGTAGTGGTGGTTCTCAGCAGCATTATTCTGATTAGCAGCCCATCAGTGCACCTCCACTTTAGAGTTTCAGGGGGAGGACATTCAGGTCATCTGGGCCAGTATCCGAGGGCTTGTTATGGTTGTGGTTACCCCGGTCACATTATCAGGTTTTGCCCTCGAGCCTCAGGTAGCTCTCAGCAGCAGGGTCCTCGCCCATGATTCAGGCATCAGGTGATCCACAGCTCGCCTAGCCAGCTAGAGGCATGTGTAAGGATCATAGAGGTGGAGGTAGAGACCATAGAGGTGGAGCTCGGACTGGCGGAGGTAGGGGACAGCCAGTAGCCGATCGTCCCAGAGACATGGTTCAGGGAGGTGGGGCCTAAACCCGGTGTTATGCTTTGCCAGCTAGGACAGAGGCTGAGTCTTTAGATGTTGTTATTACAAGTACTATTCTGGTCTGTGATAGGGATGCTTCAGTGCTATATGACCCTGGTTCCACATATTCATATGTGTCGTCCTGTTTTGCACCTTACCTGGTTATGCCTCGTGATGCTCTGGGTATTCTTTTATATGTATCTACACCGGTGGGTGATTCTATAGTGGTTGACCGAGTTCATCATTCCTGTGCGGTAGTGTTTGGAGGTCTTGAGACCCGTGTTGATTTATTGCTTTTAGACATGGTAGATTTCGATGTTATATTAGGGATGGATTCGTTGTCCCCATATCATGCTATCTTGGATTGTCACGCTAAAGCCGTGACCTTGGCTTTGCAAGATTTGCCCTGATTGGGGTTGAGAGGGACCCCAGGTCATGCCACCCGCAGTGTTATTTCATATGTAAAGGCTCGACACAAGGTCGAGAAAGGGTGTTTAACTTATTTGGCATATGTTCACGATTCCAGCACAGAGGTCACTTCTATTGACTTTGTTCCTATTGTTCAGGAGTTCCCCGAGGTTTTTCCTTTAGATCTGTCGGGTATGCCATTCGATAGGGATATTGACTACTGTATTGATCTGGCCCTAGGCATGCAGCCCATTTCTATTCCAATGTATCGCATGGCCCCGCCAAAATTGAAGAAGTTAAAGGACCAATTGCAAGATTTGCTAGAGAAGGGTTTTATCAGGCCTAGTGTTTCTCTTTGGGGTGTGCCAGTGTTATTTGTGAAGAAAAATGATGGATCAATAATGATGTGCATTGATTACCGACAATTAAACAAGGTGACGATAAAGAACAAGTATCCACTGCCGAGGATTGATGATTTGTTTGACCAGATTCAGGGTGTGAAGGTGTTTTCAAAGATAGACTTGAGATCTGGCTACCATCAATTAAGGGTTAGGGCATTTGATGTCCCTAAGGCAGCATTTCGCACTCGGTATGGGCATTATGAGTTTTTGGTCATTTCCTTTGGGTTGACCAATTCCCCAATAACATTTATGGAGTTGATTAACCGAGTGTTCATGACTTATCTAGATTTGTTCGTGATAGTTTTTATTGATGATATTTTGGTATACTCCCACAGCCGGGAGGAGCACAAGCAGCACCTCAGAGTGGTTCTTCAGACTTTGAAGGATAGTCAGTTGTATGCTAAGTTCTCGAAGTACGAGTTCTGGTTGAGTTTGGTTACATTTCTTGGTCATGTTATATCAGCAGAGGGTATTCAGGTGGACCCGAAGAAGATTGAGGCAGTCAAGAATTGGTCTCCACCAGCTTTAGCGATCGAGTTTCGTAGTTTCTTGGGGTTAGCAGGTTATTACCATCGGTTTGTGGAAGGTTTTTCATCTATAGCAGCCCCGATGATCAGGTTGACCCAAAAGGGTGCCTAGTTCAGGTGGTCAGACGAGTGCGAGGAGAGCTTTCAGAAGCTGAAGATAGCTCTCACTACGGCACCGATATTGGTTTTGCCCACAGGCTTAGGGCCTTATGCAGTTTATTATGATGCTTCCCGTATTGGGCTTGGTATGGTATTGATGCAAGATGGTAGATTCATTACTTATACTTTAAGGCAATTGAAGATCCACGAGAAGAATTATCCGGCCCATGATCTAGAATTGGCAGCCATTATTCATGCTTTGAAGATTTGGAGGCATTACTTATATGGTGTGACATGTGAGGTGTACACTGATCACAAGAGTCTGGAATACTTGTTCAAGCAGAAGGAGTTGAACTTGAGGCTGTGGAGGTGGTTGGAGCTATTGAAGGATTATGTTATTACTATTTTGTACCACCCGAGGAGAGCCAATATGGTGGCTGATGCATTGAGTAGGAAGTCTGCCAGCATGGGTAGTCTTTCTTATGTTCCGGTCAGCTAGAGACCGCTAGCTTTGGATATTTAGGCCTTGGCCAATCAGTTTGTGAGGTTGGATATTTTTTAGCCTAGCAGAGTATTAGCTTGCACGGTCGCTCGTTCTTCATTATTGGAGCGTATCCGTGATCGATAGTTTGATGATCCCCATTTGCGTGGCCAATCGGTTTGTGAGGTTGGATATTTTTAGCCTAGCAGAGTGTTAGCTTGCACGGTCGCTCGTTCTTCATTATTGGAGCGTATCCGTGATCGATAGTTTGATGATCCCCATTTGCGTGTCCTGAGAGACACGATGCAGCGTGGCGGTTCCACGAAGGTGAACTTAGATGATGATGGTGTTTTGAGGTTGCAGGGGCGAGTTTGTGTTCCTAATGTCGATGAGATTTGAGAGTTGATCTTATCAGATGCCCATAGTTCCCGGTATTATTCACGCGGGCACCGCGAAGATGTGTCAAGAGTTGCGGCAGCATTATTGGTGGCGTAGGATGAAAAAAGATATTGTTGCATATGTTGCTTGGTGTTTGAACTGTCAGCAGGTCAAGTATGAGCATTAGAGTCCTGGTGGTTTATTTCAGAGGATTGAGCTTCTCGAGTGGAAGTGGGAGAGGATTCCCATGGATTTCGTTACCAGACTTATGATGACTCGAAAAAAGTTTGATGCTATTTGGGTCATTGTTGATAGGCTGACCAAGTCAGCGAATTTCATTCCTGTTAAAGCCACATATTCATCGCAGAGGTTAGCTGATATCTACATCCGAGAGATTGTTCGACTTCATAAGGTGCCGGCATCTATTATTTCGAATCGGGGTACGTAATTTACCTTGCAATTCTGGAGAGCAGTACAACAGGAATTGAGCACCCAGATTCAGTTGAGCACACGTTCCATCCTCAGATAGATGGGCAGTCCGAGAGGATTATTCTGATATTGGAGGATATGCTCCGAGCCTGTGTCATTGATTTTGGAGGCTCGTGGGAGCAGTTTTTGCCTTTAGCGGAGTTCGCATAGAACAATAGCTATCAATCCAAAATTCAGATGGCTCCATATGAGGCATTGTATGGTAGGTGATGTCGGTCTCCAGTCGAATGGTTTGAGCCGGGAGAGGCTCGGTTATTTGGTACAGATTTAGTTCAGGAGGCCTTGGATAAGGTGAAGATCATCTAGGACAGGCTTCGTTTGGCTTAGTCGCGGCAAAAGTGTTATGAGGATCGCAAGGTTCGAGATGTAGCTTTCATGGTTGGTGAGCGAGTATTGCTTTGTGTATCGCCTATGAAGGGCGTGATGAGATTTAGGAAGAAGGGCAAGCTTAGCCCTAGGTTTATTGGCCCATTTGAGATCCTCGATCGTGTGGGAGAGGTGGCTTACAGACTTTCCTTGCCACCTAGCTTGTCAACCGTGCATCCAGTGTTTCATGTGTTCATGCTTCGGAGGTATCAAAGCGATCCAACCCATGTGTTAGATTTCAGCACTGTCCAGCTGGACAAGGATCTGTCTTACGAGGAATAGCCGGTAGCTATTCTATACCAGCATGTTCGACAGTTGAGGTCGAAGAGTTTTCCTTCAGTGCGTGTCTAGTGGAAAGGTCAGCATCCTGAAGCATCGACTTGGGAGTCCGAGTCTGATATGCGGAACTGCTATCCTCATCTATTTCCCAACTCAGGTACTTCTTTCTTTTGTCCGTTTGAGGACAAACGGTTATTTTAGAGGTGGAGAATATGACGACCCAAAGGGTCATCATCGGATTTCTCTCTTTTTTCGTGCTTTCGAGGCCTTGAAAACCTCACTTTTAGTTGCCTGGATTTGCGCGTGCAGTCCGGGCGCATAGCCGAAAAGATTATATGTTAAATTCTATGAAAAATTTCAAAATGAGTCTTTAAAATGATTAAAGTTGACTTCGGTTAACATTTTAGGTAAACGGATCTGAACCCGTGATTTGACGGTTACAGAGGATCCGTAGGAAAATATGGGACTCAGGCATATGCTCGGAGTCAAAATTCGAGGTCTAGAACCCGAGTAAAAGAATTTTTCTTTGAAATTATTAAGGAAAATGGAAATAAAAATTGATTAAAAGACTATGGTATCGGGCTCATATTTTGTTTCCGACGCCCGATACAAGTCTTAAATATGCGTTATGTGCTTTCTATAAAGTTTGGTCAAAATCGAACGTCATTTGACGTATTTCGGACCTAAATATCTAAAGTTTGAAGTTTATGAAGTTATAATGCAAAGTGATGAATTTAGGTTTTGATTCAATGATTTTGATGTTATTTTGGCGGTTTGATGGCTTGAGTAAGTTCGTAGGGTGAAATAGAGTTAGTGTGTGTGCTTGGTGAGGAGCCCCGAGGGCCCAGGGGTATTTTCGGAGGTGTTCGGGGGTGGATTTGGACCTAGTGGAATTGCAGATTTAATGCAACACGTGAACAATAATACCCTTCTTCGCGTTCGCAATGTTGCCTTCACGTTCGCATAGCCTTGCTCCCTCCCTCCTTCGAGCTAGCGTCCTAGCCATTGCGATCGCGAAGCTCTACTGTTTCCTTCAACGTATTTGTGTGTCCCCTATCACGTTTGCGTAGGCCCAGATTCCTGACCCCAAATATTTTACTCTACGCGTTTGCAGACCCCTGCCGCGAACGCGATGCTTCCCCAGCCCCCCTTCTTCGCGAACGCAAACCCTTGGTCACGAATGCATAGAACAAAATTGCTCAGCTATAATTTTAAAGTTCCCGAATCAGAACCTACGGGATTTATCCAATTTTCTCACGAGATCTCTTCTCCCCCAAGCTTTAGGAAGCCATTAAAGCCCCCATTCCTGAAGACCACTTGGGTAAGTAATTCCCCACTCATTTCCTTCACTCTTCCATCATTAATTAACAATTTTCTAAGCCTAAATCATGAAATCAAAGTAGAAATTAAGGGTATTAGGTAGAGTTAGAGTTTTGAGAATTTTGGGTGGTTCAACCTCAATTTGGGGTCAAATCTTAAAACAAATTATATATTTGGACTCGTGGGGTTATTGGTGACTAGGTTTTGATCCGAGCTCGTGTTTGGACCATGTGGGCCGGTGTCGAATTTTGGTATTTTTGGAAAAAATTTAGGAAATTCATATCTAGGCTATGGATATTGCCATTGAGTCTTTATTGATGCTATTGAATTAATTATGCCTAGATATCATTGTTTCGAAGTCGAAATGTTTTTATTATTTATGCCCTAAGGGTAATTACGTACTCTGATTTGACTATAATTGCATGAAGGATCATTCTGTGCCATGAAATGAGAGTTATGTGAGGGAAAACACGAATGGTGATGTCGTGCATTTTATTGGATTGCTTTTGGTGAGAATGAGAGTAAAAGCACAAAGGTTGATGTCGTGTAACTGTTGATGCTTTTGTTAATTATTGTTATTGCCCCGTTTATTACTTAAGTTGTTGACTTTATATCCAGATTGTACTTCCCCATAGCATGATTCCCTCCTTTTTATTTGGTATACAATCTGGATATAAAGTTGATTTGGTAGTTCTGTCTAGCCTCGTCACTACTTCGTCGGGGTTAGGGTAGGCACCTACCAGGACATAGGGTCGGTTGTGCTGATTCTACACTTTTGTGCTTTTTGCATAGATCACGATACTGGAGCAGCTTTTGGACCATAGCAGTAGCATACTGATTGGGAGCTGACTTCAGTCCATGGACTTACGAGGTAGTCTAGCTGGCGTTCGTAGGCCGAAGTCCCTTTTACATATTTTCTGTTGTTTTCATTGTACCGAGACAGACATTATTTCTATTCAGACTTATTTGTAGCACTCGTTAGTGGTTCGTGAGATAGCGACTCCATTCTTGGGTAGAGAAATATTAAGCTTCCGCAATTTTGGGTTTCCAGTTATTTATGTTATAAAAGACTTCCGCTTTTATCTAAAAGGTTTATTATTGTTATTATTGTTGTGTTATTATCCAAAATGGATTAAATGCTTGGCTTTCCTAGTGCCAACATTAGGCATCTTCACGACTCCTGATGGTGGAAAATCCGGATCGTAACATAAACTTCCATTAGAGCTCGGCATAGGTGCGATTTTGAAGGAGAGACTCAACACCAATTCATAGGTTTGTACTCTTTACCTCATTTTCTTTCATTTCTAATATCATCCATTGAATTCCTCAACTTAATATTTGTTCTTCCATGATATAAAACTAGGGATTTAGCAAGTATTAGGGATTTTTGAAAATTGAGGATTTAGACCTAGAATTGAGGTCGGATTCCAAAATGAATCATATATCCATACTCGGGGATAAATGGTTAAATGGATTTTGGTCCGAGCCTCGGATTTTGACCGAGCAGGCTCGTCGTTGATTTCTGACTTTTTGGGAGAAAGTTAGGGAAATATAAATTTATGCATTATAATTAATTCCTTTAGCAATAATTGATGCTATTGAGTTAATTGTGACTAAATACGAGTGGTTTGGAGGTGGATACTAAAAAAGAGGTAATTGAGCATTGAGTGGCCCGTGGAGCGAGGTAAGTGTTGTGTCTAACTTTAACTCGAGGGATTAGGAACCCTTGACTTAATTGCTATATGAAATCCATGTGAGCGGCGTATATGTGAGGTGACGAGTACCTATGCGCCGCCAATTTATCTATTTTCGCCTGTTTCTTTCCCCTTCTTTTCATATTCTTTCTTTCCTTGTCATAACTGCTACATGCTTTACTTGTATTTCCATGCCTAATTGCTACCTAATAAACATTGCTTCTCCTTGTTGAAAGTATTAGTTATTTGTAGCTTCGCTGTCTCTTATTATTTGCTTAGGTTGGTTATTGATACGTCCGTGATATATTTAGGATTGGTCTGAGCATCATATTTTAATGTTGTCCTAGTAGCTTATGTGATTTTTGACAGAGTAAGGCCGAGGGCCTGTATTGTGAGGATACTTTTGGATCGGGCTGCACGCCGCAACAGTTAGATACTGATTTGATATGAGGCCGAGGGCCTAGATTTGATGCCACAATATGGATTGATATTGCGCTTGGACCGTAAGGGGCCTCTCTCGGAGTCTGCACATCCCCAGTGAGTGCCGTTAATGATATATGGATCGGGTTGCACACCGCAGCGGTACTAGTACTGTTCTATATGTTTAATTTATTTTATTTGTCTTTCATTATCTGTTATCTGTGCTACTTCATGTAATATCTACCTGATTGCCTGACATTCTCTGATGGTTGAGTGTTGTGCCGAAGGGCGGATTTCTGTGCTTATCTGCACTATTTGTTTGCATTCATTTACGTGACCGCTGAAAAAGCCATTTTCAAAAGAGGTTTAAACTGAGCTAAGATGTTTCTCTAAAGAATTCATAGTTTCACTTTTTTTTAAAGGGTTTTGTACTGCTCTATACAACATGATTTGTTATACGTAATTTCTTACTACTCAGCTGTTATTTGCCTTTATTACTCACTGAGTTGGAGTACCCACTTTACTCCCAACACCCCATGTGCAGATGTAGGTATTTATCCACCAGTTAGCGAGTTTTGGCTGATCAGAGGCAGAGTTCTGGGAATTAGCGAGGTGACTACGAGCGTTCGCAGCACCGTTTTCCTCTCTTTTGTTTATTATTTCGGTGTTGTATATTTTAGACCTTGTAGTTGGATTTACACTCTAATAAATGCTCGTGACTTGTGACACCCCGATTAGGGCTGTGTTGGATTGTATTTTCGCTAATTACTATCATGAAATCATATTTAAACTGCTGATAAACTGTCCATCTACTTAAAAGAGGCATCCTGAAATTGTCGGGCTGGACTTGTCTTTGCGTGAGGTGCCATCACGACTGGAGTGGGGTTTGGGTCGTGACGCTGCTCCCCCTGGCCTTCGCTTTCGCGAGCCAGTAACGAGTGTCCCCTTCCCCAGGTCCCATATGCTTCGCGATCGTGTCGAACTGGTCGTGTTCGCGAAGGGTAAGGCCCCCCATCGCTCTGCATTCATGACCAAGCCTTCGCGTTTGCAAAGAATGAAAACCTAGCCCTCCCAATTTCTATTTTCCATTCATGAGAGTGACTTAGAGAATGCGAAGAAGGAAACCATAAGGCACCTCAAACAGCAGAAAACCCAGATTTTCTTAGTCCAAAATATCTTGTAGCTTATTCGAAACTCACACAAGTTCTTGGGGATCCAAACCAAACATGCACACAAGTGCTAAATCTTCATACAACTTGCTCGAGCGATCAGATCGCCAGAAAACACCTAGAACTATGAAACTTGCACCAAATCGAAAATTGAATGAAATTTTCAAGAAAGCTTTAAAATTTCTAACTTCACAACCGGACGACCGAATCACGTCAAACCAATTCCGTTTCTCTCTAAATTTCACAAATAAGCTATAAAATTATATTGGACCTGTACTCAGCTCCGGAACCAAAATACAGACCCGATATCAACAAGGCCAAACATCAATTAATTCTTAAAACCCATAAGATTTTCAAACTTTCAATTTTCAACAAAAGTTGATATCTCGAGCTAGGGACCTCGGAATTCGATTCCGGACATACGTCCAGGTCCTATTTCATTAAGGACCCACCGGGACTGTCAACATACGGGCCCGAATCCGTTTACTCGAAAAGTTGACCGAAGTCAACTAAAATCAACTTTTAAGGCAAAAATTCTTATTTTGATCAACTTTCAATATAAAAGCTTTATGGAAACATGCCCGGACTGCACACGCAAATTGAGGAGGATAACAATAAAAATTTTAAGGCTTCAGAGTGCATAATCGAATTGTAAAACATAAGATGACCTTTGGGTCATCACAGTTAGAATAAGAGCCCGTTTGGCATAACTGATTTAGAGTAGCTGATAAGCATTATATGCTAAAAGTCACTTTTAAGTGCTGAAGCCGATTTAAAAAATAATTAGTTACGTGTTTGGATTGGTGTGCTGAAATTAATAGTATGCAGTTGAAGAACTAGATATACGAAGAATTTTAAAAAGAAGTATTTTAGGGATAGAATAATTAATATTTTGGTCAAACTTAATGTGCTTATAAGCTGAAATTTGATAAGTTGGGGGAGACCAACTTATGAATTTTATCTCATTTTTGGCTTATAAGCACTTTTAATGTTACCAAACGCGTAGATAAACCAAAAAGTACTTATAAGTCAGTTTAACCAACTTATAAGATTAGCCAAACATCCTCTAAGTATGATATTTGGAGAACCCTTAATTTTTTAAAAAATGGTCTTGAATCAGCGAAATGAACGGAATAAATGCGATCGACTTATTCATAAAATTAATTCACAACTAATAATTGAGATATAGTTGATTGATTGATTAATATGTTAGATTAGACTAGATTGTTATCATTGTTACGTATTTAGTTAATCTACATAGGACCTTTTTAGTGCTAAATTGCAATGATCTAGTTTTGAAATAGCATTAGTAAAAGTAAAAATTGAATTTGGTTACTAAGTTTGTGTATTCTCTACATATCAATTTGGAAATTTTAGAGTTACCTTAGGTCATTTTTTTTATTGGACTTTTTATCTTTTTCATTTACCTTTATCTTAGTTTTAGGGAGTTGTGTTGTTCTATCATAATTTTTTTTTGGGTAAAGTACATCATAGTTTCGCAATTTCATATTTAATTAATTTGTCATTATTTTAAAGAAAAAATTAAATACTTCATAGGAGTATTTATATAGCAAATTTATACTTCAACATTAAAAAACTGCATTAAAATACTAAAGAACTAATTATTGAGAGGAATAGAAAAGGAATCCTATTACCTAATATAATTATAGTCATATAACATAATTATAATAGTAGGAGAACTTATATAGCAGATGATACCAAAATTAAAGGGCATTGTCACTTTTAGCCTCCGCAATGAACTATTCGATATATATATATATATATGAAAAAAAAAAAGGTAATTGAACATCAAAACACTAGTACATAAAATACTAAAGTCCCAATAATTTAGAGTGGAAAAGGAATCCTTGTACCTAATTATATAACATAATTATAACACAAGAATATAATATAATATAACATTACTAATTTTCCAACCTAAAGACCTGCTCAAGCCATGCTGTTCAATCAAATGATTTATTTAAATTCTCTTTTTAATTACAGGACACCACGTACGATGTATTCAAAGTCAATTTTAGACTGTTATTTGCACGCCCACAAGACTTTCAACTTTCAGGGGACAACTGGATTGAAGACTATATCCTATTCGAAACCACGTAAGACGAGTTATTCGAATGTTTATAAATAAAGACAGGCAAATGCAGTTGTCATTTACTACATTTTGATGATACGGAATATGAAATAAAGAGTCAGCTATATCGTTGTGGTTAATAAAGAACAACCATTAAATCGGATTTGTCGTAAAATTGAGATTATTTCATATTTTTCTTTATCAAACAAGAGGCATAGAGGGAGAGGTTATAAGCGTCTATATGGTAAATTTATTCTTGACGGAATGGAAAAAACATATATAATAGACTCAGTGGCGAAGCTAGGAATTTTCTCGAGGGTGTTCAAATTTAAAAGAAGTGAAAAAAAATTCCGATAAAGGGTATTCAATATATGTTATATACTCCTAAAATGTAATATTTTACCTATGTACAGAGTGCAATTTTTCGACAAAGGGTGATCGGTTGACCACCCTTATATACATGTGGCTTCGCCACTGAATAGACTCATAATTATGGAATACGATCCTAATCGAAATGTATACATTTTTCTCATATACTATAAAATCTTTGTGATCCTTTGAAGTTAAATGGAAAAGCCGAAGAACCAATTGATCACGCCCAACAATGCCTTATAAAAGATAAAATAGTTGTTGCAAAATAATCCGATTTTCAAGTTCGAAATCGAATTCTCAAGAAACTAACCTATCTATTACAACTCTTGGTGATGCTATTAACATCTCAAACAATTTTCAAATGCAAGTTTTTTATCAATAAATATTGAGTCATTGTTTAACTAATTCAAAATGATATTAAAACTAACAATATGCTAAATCAAAGATAATTCAATGGTAAAAAGGCTCTAAGGTATTGATTTCCCCAATTTCTAGTTTAAGTCTTATCTCTTTTGCTATAATCTCGCCGTAATACTCTATGAGGATTATGGGCCATGGGTTATCGCAATTATCTCTTGATGAACTACGATAATTGACTAGAGCATTCTCTCGAACTACTCTAGCTGATAATTTATGCAGCTCTGCATTATCCCACCAAAGTTTCATTATCTCTAATCCCACTTTTAAGTTCAAGTAATAAATCTTTTCAATGACTCAAAAGTGGTGTTGTTCAACATCAGTCTAATCTAGTATTCTTTCTCAAGCAACACAAGGCAATTAGACACGATTAATCAAGGGCTCATTCAATTAATTACCATACAACACATTGTTGAACAATCATATAATAAAATCGGCTCGATTGTAATAAAATTGAATCAAAATTTCATCCAACAATTGATTCCATCAACTTTAGGTTAAATATTTAGCTACTCATAGCAAAACAAGATAAAACTACAAAAGTATTCATAATGTGCAATTGAAATAACAAGAGAAGATAGAAAAACTCTAATGATTGGGTGCTCTTCTCACACTTTTTCTAGCCTCCAAATAACTCTAAAAACAAGCTTAAACATTGCTTGTGCGAGTTTGTTGAGTTTATAAAGGGGTGTGATAAGTTTTCCCCAATTTACACTTTAGTCCCAAAATTTTTTGGTAGTAATACAGTCCACCGCGGCCGCGGAAAAATGTGGCGCGACCGCGGTGAAAGACAATCCTTCTACCTCGCTTCCTTGGCCTACGGCGGTCCAGGCGCGGTCGACCACGATCGCGGTAGCTTCAAGCCGAGTCCTTCTTGCCTCTTTCTTGCTTATTTTCGCTCGGGCTTTTCTTGATTGGCCTTTTATCCACCCTTTTGACTCCAAAATATTCCATAATCTCTTCTTAACTTGGATTAGTCCATGCGAAGCAAAAGAACACCAATTAGTGTATTTCGTTATTATTTAAAATTTAAAACAACAATAAAACATGGCACAATTGGAGTGTAAATAACATTTGTATATCCTACTATCACCAATATAGACATATGTACTAGCATTGATAAGTGTTATTGGCCTCCATATATACACCTCGGACTGTTGACAAAGCTTATGTGGCGTTATAAAGTGCGTGGTATACTACGTAAATCACGGACTAAGGGGATAATTGGGAACACAAATAAGTGCAAGTAGAGACGTTTATTTGACTGTTCGATAGCTGAGGCAGGATTTTCCCAAAGGGGGTTCAAAAGATAAAAAAGTTTAATAAGATTGTAGCTAGTGAGACTTGAACTAATGATCTTACTAAGGTTTTGAACCCCTTTGACCACTAAGCTACATCAAGAGGATTCAAAACATAATATATAGAGGTAAAAAAAATAGATTTTACCTTATTTATACAGTATAATATTTTGGTGAAGGGGGTTCGGGTGAACCCCTTTCTACCCCCTAAATCCGCCTCTGACCATGATAGCCTTCATCGGTTGCCACATGCTATCAGTAAGGTCTCAACAAAGATCTGCCCCAGGTCGAATTAGCCTTGAAGCGTCGTGGAGTCATCGTAGATCAAGGTCGAGGTCGAGCATCTTAGACAAATTTAGCGGTTATAAATGACACAAAAGAGCATATTCTAGTGGATATTCTCTGCATCTCTACTATTAGGGTTTCTAGGAACATGTCCCCTATAAATAGAAAGAGACACAATGATAAAAGGCACGAGATATTACTTGTAAGAAAGTATATTAACTTTATAGCGAGAATCTTAACCACATTGCAAGCTGACGAATACAACCTTTTTATTAAGATTCTTGTCCAAGCTTTTCTACTTGACCCAAGAACAACCTCAATGTTCTAAGGCTCATCAATCATTCATCATTGTCAGAAAAAATATCCACTGATCCCACCCTTTTCGGGTGACTCACACTCTTTATTTACTTAAATGCCATGTATTGCTATTTGTTATTTTTGCTCACATTCATTATCACTTTGTCAAATATACATATTATCAATTATAAAATCAATAACATTATCTTTTGGATATTATTATTTGCTAAGATTGACTCGTTTTTATTTAAATCTAATTTGTACCAAGATCCATGTTTTTGGTCAAACAGATCGGTCTTTAATTTTCTTTACAAATCCTAATATAAGAAACTAAATTGTGTAATCTAGTGCTAGATATTACTTTGATTTATACAAAAACAACATACCCAGTATTATACCATGCTATATGGTTTAGGGTGGGTAGTGTGTAAGCAGACATTACTCCTACCTTGTGAGGATAGAGAGTCTGTTTCTAATAGATCCTCGGCTTAGGAAAACATAAGTACCACATTAATAAAAATATAGCCAAGAAGTGATTACTTTAAATTATATTTAATCTTAATATTCGTTGAAACTAGACATGTCCTTTTTCTTGTAAAACCTATTCCCTTAATTAATTCTTGAATTTTAACTTTTCCAATGCTAATAGGCCTCCTGTAGTTATTCCGATAATAGCGAGTTTGCATTCACGATTAGGAAACAGCTTACTCTAGGCGTCTTTAACACTACTTTGTGGATTTCATTTGTGGGAAGAAACCATTACTTTCAGTCCACTAATGATTGTAGATTATCTATTTCCATTTTAGTTTTGGAATTTTTACATCCTATAGAATACCTTAGTATCCTATTTATTTTACATAAATACCATTTTAAAATATTACATTCTATAAATACCTTTTATCTTTTATAGCAAAAAAATCTAAATATAGTTACATCCTACAATTAAGGCACCATATATGCTAAATATTATTTTTCTCTATCTCTTTTTTGTATTTTCTATCACGTAATTACCGAGTATCTGCAAACCCCAATACAATCTCTCTATTGCATACAACCAGACTCTCTTCTCCCACAAACCCTAGTTTCTAACTCTTCTCCCACCCAATTTCTCAATTTTTCAATCCTTAAACTACGAGAATCATCAATTACATGTGTGGAAGAGTCCAATGCAGTGAGTGTGAGATATCTCTTTGCATCTGTTATCAAAGAAAAGGAGGACAAGGAGAGAGATTGAGTACGGGGAAGTATCAAAGAAATTGACTCCGAGGCGCAAGGCTTCACGGACGGCGGCAAAAGCGTCTTGTTCGGAGACATCCCCGAAGACTTTGCCAACAGGATAACATGGAAAGATTCTTTTTCATGTACCTTTTCAGTTTTTGTAGATGTGTTAGGAGGCTGACCAGCCAGAATTAATGGTCGGCAGGCCGGCGAAGCCATATGGCTGTTTCTTTCTCCAGATCGCCCAAATCGCCTATTTGTTTTCAGTTGTATTCGAATGTATTCTTCAGCTGTATTCACTTATATTTAAGTTTAATCAGTTGTACTTAACTATTTTATTCAGCAATAATTAGTTGTATTCAAGTGTTTTATACAATCGTATTCAGTTGTGGTTAGTTATATTCAATTATTTTATTCAGCAGAAGTTAGTTGTATTTTGTTGCATTCACGAGTTTATTCAACTGTATTCAATTATATTTTTGTTGTATTCAAGTATTTTATTCAGATGAATTAAGGTGTATTTTATTGTATTCAATTGTATTATTCATATGTATTTCTCTTTATTCAACTATAATCTTTATTATGTATCTTTCAAATACAGATTAATGAGGGATCGTTTTAGTTCGTTGAGTTAAATTAGGAGAATATCATGTAATTTTATGTCCTTCCTTTTTTAGCACAGATACATTACTGTATTTAATGTTAATGTCGCTTGAATGTACAGCTTAATACATGTCAAACTTAGCTGGAATTCCAGATTTTACGCCTATATTTTTGGTTGTATTAATGAATACAACAACTTAAATACATGAAATACATTGTATAAAAACATAAAAGGTATCTATAACACGTAATATATCAAAGGGTATCTATAAATGATTAATTAAACAAAAAAGATGGTGCGTTATGTAAAATTCCCGTTAGTTTTTGCTTTTAATTAATTATCTAATCTAATCATTAATTTTTTATGATCTCGATTTTTCACTGATCTTATAGCCTTCTTTTATTTTGTAAGATTTCTCATGATCACTGAAATCAAAGAACTAAAGAAATACTTCAATTTTCTTTTTTTGATATTCTAGTATTCTGACCTCAATCAAAATTACTCTTGAGATAAATGAGAGACCTAAAATCTCAACTAATTGATCATTATTTATCACATTTTCCTAGGAGAAAAACCGTAAACAAAATTGGAGTAAAATAATTGAAGGTCGTGTGTGTCATATGCTAGAACTCAAGAGCAAATGTCTCACTAACTCTAATACATGAGGGATGAAATACTTGCACTCTTCAAAAGAATAGTGGTATAGAGAGTCGTATCCAAAATTTTATGTTTGAGGGTTTAGCTTTTATGGTTGTTAGCTTTAAATTCATGTAACATTAATGTTAGAAGTTCAAACCTACAATACAATTATTACATTTTTTTTTGCACATGTATTTATGTTCCGCATCACAAATACTAGCTGAATATGGAGATTTAGTGTATATATTTTTTTAAAAGAGGTTTTTTCATTCAAAGTTGAATGTGAATTTTTAGTTTTTAAAAAATTTCTTGATTCAAGGTTGAATATGGATGTATAATTAATTAAGGTTTGGTTTGCTGGCAAGACGTCATTTTTTTTTTAAATTTCTTTTGGTGCAAGGATTGTTTATGAGTAGTTGGGATTTGGGAAGAAAGTGTTAGAAGAGGAAATGATTTTAGTATATTGAAACTAAACTGTAAACCTAGTTGTTGTAAGATAATATGGTAAGATTGGTAACCTAGTTTTAGTTATCAGTTTGATCATTTTAGACAAGCAGTAAACAAAAATCTTAGCGCGCTTTAATTGGAAAGTACAAACCTCTGTTTTAAAAGGCAGAATTGGGATTCGCCCGGGGCTCGCCCAGGGCGGTGCACTCATAAGATATCTCTGGACTTATGTGTGAGGCTTAGTTCCGTGAGACTTACATATCGGCCATTGGGGCTTACGCCCCAAACACATCAAACGCCCAGTGTACTAGGCTCGCCTAATAGAACTTGGGATTTTGACCTACCTATACCATGTATGAAACCTTATTACCATAAATATGCATAGTTTGTTAATTACCCGTCCAGTCCACGTTTTACCTACAAATTTTGTACCATTCGATTATTAGTCATTAGAAGGGCAGAATATTCCCTAAAAAGGAGCTAAAATTAAGATGAGAATCTTGGTGTTGATTGATTCTACATTAAATTTAATTTTTAAAAAAGGGAAAGGAGATTTCTCATCTACGCATTTTTCTCTAGAACTACAATTCAAATTCTCAAAAAAAAAAAAAGAACAATTCAAATTTTCGAGTATCAATAACTCAAAGTCGAAAAAAATATGTTCTTCCATATATTTTCCATCATTGATAGTCATTAAAAAGTTTGAAAGCTTTGACATAAAATTTGGGTTTTCAAAAATTATTAATTATTTGGACTTTGGATTCGATGTTGTTGTAAATAATTCGAAATATGTTTAGGAGTTTATTTCTTAATTCTGAGGGGTTTTGGTGAAGATTAGACTTGGTTTGGACTGAATTTCAGATTCAAACTCGAAGAAAAAGAAGAAGAAGACATATTTCCAGAAATTGTAGTTAAATTATTGAATTGTAGATATATTATAGATAATTGTAGATAAATTGTAGATGAATTGTAGATTGGGAAGACTAAAACTTCTACAAATTTTCTACAATTATGTCAAAAATGTCAATTATGCTACAATTGAAATGAAAATTTGGATATTAAAATTCAATGTATCTATTTTGTAGATATCTTGTAGATAAATTGTAGATTATTTGTACTCTGATTGTAGATGCATTATTTTCTGTTTTCACAAATCCAAAACGACTAAAGCTTCTACAAAGTCTTCTGCAAAAATAGTCTACAATTTATCTACAAATTTTCTAATTTGACTACAATTTGACTAAAAAATATCTACAAATTCTGAAATTGTCTTCTTCTTCTTCTTCTTCTTCTTCTTCTTCTTTTCAATCGACTGTGTTAACCAGTAACCTTCAAACACTGCCTAAAAAAAAAAGAGGTCAAAGAATTTTGAACTCTCTGCCATTATTATTTTCATTGGAAATTCGAGCGGTTCGATCAAAGAATTTAATATTTTCTTGTGAATCTGAAAATATGATATTCTATCTTTGACGGTAGTGGGCAGATGGGGATGATCAACGAGAGGAAGCATAGGAGCATCGTGAGTTTTGTGTGTGTTGTGAACAGTTGAGATGAAAGGAAAGAGAAAGTGAGAAGATACAGTCCTATAATTATGCCTAACATAAATGAATCCTTAATTATATCCATATTTGAATTATGGTATATAAATGGTAATTTGGTATGCTTAAATGTAATAAATACAAACCTTAAACATTGAGGGTAATAAGATTTCATATATGGTATATGTAGGTAAAAATCCCATAGAACTTTATGCAATTATATGTAACTAACCTTGTAAATCCTCAAATTTACTTAATAAATCATTGACTATTCAAAATTACTTTTTTCTTAATCATAAATCATTAAGTTGAGAGTATTTTATGTCATAATTAAAATAAAAATTATTACACTTTATCCACTAAGACTGTTATAATAGTTAATTTTATATAAATCTTTCATTTGAAAAGTATTTATTTATTAACTTTTGTTTGTCTTAACTATATAGTAGTCCGTTATTTTTTCATAATTATTTCCTAAATATTTTTTTCTTCATATTTACGAGATACCATACTTATTAATCGAATAGCTCAGTAGCTAGTAACTATTTACAAAAATTACTTATCATGGTATTGTATGGTGAATTATGTGTCACTTTATTAACTTGTTCAAACTTATAAATAAATAATGCTAGAGAATCATATTTAAATTGTGAATTATGCTTTTATATAAATTCTCTTTCAAATTGAAAGCATATTAAATAAAAGGAGTATTTTAAGAAAAATATTAAATTATAATATCGAAATTCTTTCAAGATTTATTACTCCTTAAGAGATACATATAAGATTATTTATCAAATATATTACTTTTTATGTTTGAGTTGTAACTTTTAACGACGTTGCAGCTAATTTGTGATATATGTCATACTTTTACATTATTCATAGTTGAATTATAAATTATAAATATTTTAAATAGATTATTTATTATAATTTTATGATTTTGTTATAATATTTATAATTATTTTTTATTTTATACTATCTTAAAATTTTTGAAATTAGTAAAATTTAAAGATCCATGAGACTTACGCTCCGTATCTCAGGGCTTACTCTTCGCGGTAAAACGCTTCGCCTAACGCCCCGCCTATTAAAACATGGTACAAACCATACTTTTGGAATGAAAACGACAAGAGAATAAAGCAGCTTCAAATATAGTAGACATATATAGTAGTACTCATATTGTAAAAATAAAAGCATAATAATAAGTTACAACTCTCAACTAAGTTGAGGCAATGACAACACAGCTAAAGAACTGCATTTGGTGAAGGACGGTTTCCAGGGCTTAGAAGAATAGAAGAACACCATGCAAAAGAAGCAGGCGAGAGAGGAAAATTAGCCAGTGGACTGCATGAAGATCCAAAATAATTTTCTGATATATTTCGTGGCGTTACATGTGATCTTTCTTGTGCTTCATTTGTTGAGTCATTACAGGCCGCGTTAATTGATTCAACTTGGTTGTTTGAGGAGGAAGAAAGACGAAGGAACTCTCGCCATTCTGCAGCAATGCTATTTCTTGGTAATGAAACTGGTGAGAGATCAAGTGGAGGAGGAGCCACATCTTGTAAACGCCTCGAACTGGAATTACTAGAACTAGAACCTGAGCCAGAGCTAGAATTACTAGAGTTGGATTGAAACTCAGGTGCAGCAGTGAGCATTTGGACAACTTCCTTGAAATTAACAGGTTCGACTTTGTAGATTTTAGGACGTGTTGGTGGCAATGGTGCAATTGGTTGTTTAGTCATTGGTTTTGATGGGAGCCTACGAACTCCATGAAGTGAGGAATGATATGAAGGTAATGGTTTATTTTTCTTTACTATTTCTTGAGAATATGTAGAATATGGAAAAGAACTAGAGGAAGAAGAACTAGAAGAAGAAGAAATAGCTGCATATGAATAAGAATCCATTTTAATTTTCTATATTCCAAACTTTTTGTGTAAGTTTGTCTTAGTAGTAAACCTTAACAAGAATACATTTGCGGTTTTTGCATTTGCTTATATATATATAGAGAGAAACTTTTTTTAAAAGAAGAAACATGAAAAAGATAGAAGATTAAAATAATAAAAAGAAAGGAAAAGAAGCAGAAGGAGAAGAGAATTGGACAAGTTTAATTGAATGAAACAAAGTTTGTCTCTAGCGTCGGCTAAATATGACTGAATAAAATATAACATTACCACTTGCCATGTATGTCTAGTATTGTTCTTATTTGACCTCTATTATAAAACTGCCTCCTTTATTGTTTTTTTCTTACATATACTCCCTTTGAATCTCTTCGTTCTATCTGCCTTTTTTTAATTCTATTTTTTAATTTAATCATTTAATATTCGGAATCTATTGTTCCACTAATCCAAATTCGTACAGTGTAGAATGCATTTAAAGGAGAAATATGTCATGATCACGTATGGTCCGCTTTGGCCCAACGAACCTCACTGATTTGTCCCTTGAGCTATGCCACATCGAGCCCTAAAAGCACGCATATTATGTAATCTTGTGGTGAAAATTGCACGGGCTAATCAGTTTTTGAATTGGTCATTTAAAAATTGCCAGCATTTGTCAAGTCATTGAAAAATATTCACTATTTTGCTGTAATAGAGACCAGTCCAGCATAATATACTGGAGTTTGGTACACATGTGCATGAGCTTCCATCATATTATGCTGGACCGATATACTTTGTTGGTTTCAGTATAATATATTAGATATTAGAGCACCGATGCTCCAGTATATTATGCTGGAAAAGTATATTAGACTGGAGATCCAGTATAATATACTGAACTCTAGTATATTATGCTGGAGTATTTTTTTCGGATGTTGAATAGTGTTTTCGTTCAAATTTATCGTTACATGAACAATGATTAAATTTCAATTACTTTTAAAACTGTGACTATTCTTGAATGACCACATATAAATTTAATTATTTTTGAATTTCTGCCAATCTTGTATTATACCTTATAAAGCTCTTCATTTTCTATTTCAATATGAAATTTACCTAAGAGAACATGTATACTTTTTTTTAAAAAAATTTGCCAACCTAGAAGTTTGTAAATCCTACTTGACCCGCACTCGATTATGGACTCGAAGCTTGGGACGTCGGGCTAAGGGCAAAAGAATCCCATATATCCCATTTACTATGTAAGTCGCAAAATGTTAATTCTGTATCTAATTTTTTATATGAATTTTTAGCAATTATTTGGTAGGTGTTTACTGGTGGTGTAAGCTGATTGCTTAGCCGCCAGGCCCCTCTCCTCTGTGGCTTCTCCTTATGAATAATGTTTCAAGTGCTCATATCTTATATGAGTATATTGATTGACTCTTTATGTAACTTCGTGTTTGCTGAAAAAAATAGTTTAAAAAATTTATACAATCTAATAGTGATAGTATCATAGTGCCCGCTTCAGGTGTAAAGTGGATATTATTAGGTGAATATATATATATATATATATATATATATATATATATATATATATATATATATATATAAACATGCATTATTATAATAGGTCGTTTTTTTTCATTTTGCTGTATTACTAGTTTATATTTTATTATAATGAGTATCTATTAAACATGCATTATTATAATAGACTATTATTGTAGGTCATTTTAACCGAACGGGTTTCTAAAAAAATTATAGCTGCTTTGGGCTGAGGTTTGACCCTTACCCGGAGGGTTTTGATAGTGAAAATCACATATTTTAGCCAGTTTTTGACCAGTAATTAAAAAATAGCTAGCAATTGCAAAGTTATTAAAAAATAGTCTTTATTTTGCTACATCACAAAACGTTTCAGCATAATATACTAGAGATTGATGCAGCCACGTATGAACTTCCAGCATATTATGCTAGAATATTTTCAGATTTTGAACAGTATTTTTGTTCAGATTTATCTTTACATGTAAAGTGGCTAAATTTCAATTACTTTTGAAGCTGTGGCTATTTTTCAATTATCACTTGTAAATCTAGCTATTTTTGAATTTCGCCAGTTTTGATACCATATGCAACTAACTCAAAAAATAATATTGAGTGATATTGTCCATTTTAAACTTGGTTCCCATTACTTTAAAATATGCTACTAATATTGTGAGCACGTGATTTTTTCCCTATAAGAGAAATACTCCCAAAGATTCAAAATAAAATAATTTTAGTTTTCTTGCAATTGTTGAGAATTTTGTGTTATTTTTCTTGTATTATTTGTATTTTTATCTGTGCATATTTGCTTGTTTAAATAAATAAAATATACAAAAAATATGTTGCATATGTATATAAAATTCAAGTTTACAATTAAGTTTATTTTACGGAAATGAAAAGTCATAAAAAATATGTATTTTGCATTTTTTAAGCATTTAATGTCCAAATCGTGCAATTTTATTTTTATTAATGTTTAATTTTGGGTGATAATTATTATTATGAGTTAATTAGTATTTCAAGATAATTTTTAATTTTTATAAATTAATCTTAGTATTTTGGACTTTATTAATTAGGAAGTTGAATAATGGAGAAGAACAAAATAGAAAAAATTGGATTGGGCCATCTTGCAAATTAAGTTACAAGCCCAATCCTAAGCACCCTTACCCAACCCTAAACCCCTTGGCCCAAGAAGAAAATTTCAGATTTTTTTAGCCAAAAAATAATCATAATCACATGACATAAAGTAGTGGGGAGCAAGGAAATCAAGGAAGAAAACAAGGAGAGGAAAACATGGATTAGTGGGTTTTCTTTAAATTAAAAAAATATTTTTCTTTTTAATAAAAAATCTGAAAATTTTCGAAATTCTTGCCTATAAATAGAAGAGAGGATTTATGAAAAAAGAGGTGGAAAAAAGAGAGGAAACAATAGGAAGAGAAGAAAAATAAGGAAAAAAAGAGAGCAGTATACACTCGATATACACTCTGGATATCGAAATATACACGGACAGAATTTAATTTTTGGAGAGTTTCTTTTGAGAATTGAAGAGAGTTCAAAGCTAGAGAGAGAAAGCAAAGAGAAATTTCGGAATATATTTTTCTTCTCTATTTTTACTGGTTTTTCTCCATATTGCTGAGATATGCTGGATTGAGGTGTTGAAGCTACCGCTGGTTGTTATTGTTGTTGTTGCTGCACTTTCACCGGCTTGTTGATTTTCCATCTTCCCCTTCTTTTCAATACCAGGTACACATTCTAAAAATTATGTGTTGATATAAGATCGAATTGGATGTTGAAGTTTTGAAATAAAATAGAGAAGTTGTTGATTAATATTTGTTGTTATTTTCCGTTTTATTAGTTTTGTCAAATTGTAGTTAGTTCTATATTTTGAAGAATAAATTTGTCATTTAGTCGGCTTGTGAGGGAACACCTTTTGTACTAATATAGAATAGCATTTTAAGCATGTAATTAATTAGGACTTTTTCTTTTCTTTTAAAGATAAACTAAATAAAAAAAAATGTAGTCACTTTAGGATTATCCTTTTAAATAAAAAATGTTACGAGCCTTGCTAAATAGAAAATAAAATCGCGGGGCCCCTCAATAAGAATGTTCACTTTTTCTTAAAAAATAATCAAACGCGGTAAATGATTTAAAATTTTATTATAGTATTGAACATGTTTTAAAATCAGGATATTTAGCCATTACAATAATTTAAGCGACCGTGCTAGAACCACGGGATCCGGGGGTGCCTAACACCTTCCCTCGGGTCAACAGAATTCCTTACTTAGAATTTCTGGTTCGCAGACTTTATTTGAAAAGTCGAAAATTTCCTCGATTTGGGATTTAAATAAATCGGTGACTTGGGACACCATAATTTATTCCAAGTGGCGACTCTGAAATAAATAAATAATTCCATTTCGAATATTGTCACATAAATTGGAAAAACTCCCTTACGCTTCTACCTCCGGGTAGTGGGCGCGCAAAAAGTAGGTGTGACAGCTCTGGCGACTCTGCTGGGGACACAAACCCAGAACCACTGGTTCAGGGTTTAAGAATTCGAGCTTTGAATAATTGTTGTATTTGGCTTATTTGTTATCTGATTTTGTTACATGTTTATATTTAATATGCTAAATGTTGCTTCTACCGCTTTGATATTTTGTGAATTGTATATAAATTGTGCCGATAACCATTTTTCCTCTTCTGAGTCTTTTGAAATATAATATCGGGCATTTGCTGGACATAGCCCGTTTTTCTCAAGATAGCTGTGGTGCTTGGCACCCGGTGAAGGATTTTGTAGTCACACATGTTTAGGCGGAGAGTTTTATCAATTAAGTCGGAAAGCCATGCTACCGGTGCACTGACACTCTTCGGCTCGAGTTGTCCACTCGAGTTAAAGCCAGTCTAGACACTTTTTCCAACAGGATGATGACTTAGAATAACAAAACCTTATGCCGGATCCCCGATAGGAACGTCTATTTGCATCATGTGCATATTTGACTTAGAAGGCTCAACACAGGGGTTGGGCCTGTCTAGGACAGGTGTACCTGAAACAAAAGACCAACTTGATGCATCTTTGTTTGTGCATTTCTTTCGATCTTACATGCCGACCGTTTTGTTATTAAAAAGAGAGAGGTTAAGAAGTGGAAATTGTCGGGGTATAAAATCATTTTTTAATTTTATGAAAATAGTGTGTTTTTCTTAGAAAATATTTTTTTTGAAAAAAAAACGAAAAAGAATTTGAAAACAAAATAAAAAACAAATCTCCGATTTAATTTTGTTGATTTCTAAATAGTTAGTTTCTTAATTTTACGAAAATTAGATTCTTTAAAAATTGATAAATGCAAAAAAAAAAAATTCAATAGTTTTTTTTATGAAAAGTAAGTGTCTCTGAAAATAATTAATTTTGAAAAATTGCTGTTAAAAATAATTTGTTAAAATAATTTGATTCTTTTATTTCCGAACTACGCGGGTCTGATTCTCACCGGATGTGAGATACGTAGGAAAACTCATCGGTTCCGACCCCAATTTTTTTTAAAAAAAAAATCAAAAAAAAAATATTTTCGTTTAGTTCCTTCATTAAATCTTTCTTTAGAAAATTCAAAAAAAAAAAAGAGAGTAAAGCAGTATAAAAAAAAACTAAAAAAATGGTTTCGTTCTTTCTACTGCTTTTCATGTAATAAAAAGAAAAATCATTAAAAATCAAAATTGAAAATATGGATTTCCTTCATTTTTGAAGTATTTTTCTAAAAAAAAACCAGAGAAACAAAAATCGAAAAAAATACTCCTTAGATGTCTTTCTTTTGTAAACGTCCATAAATTAATAAAAAAAATAAAAAAAAAAAAAAAAATTTGAAGTCCAAAAATATTTTTGCTTTTCTTTATAAGTTATTTTGTAAATAAACAAAAAATAAAAAAAAATTCAAAATATTTTCTTAAAAGTCCCTCTTTCAAAAATAAAGAAGCAACATCCAAAATCAAAAAAAAAAATATTTTCTTTCTTCCTTAGAAAAAAGAGACAATAAGTAAAAATTCAAACAAAAATATATATATTTTTTCTTTTACTTCTAAAAATCCCAAAGTGCAAATCAAAAGCAAATGATTTTTTTTTTTAGAATTCTTCCTTTCAAAAAAGCAAAACAAAAAAAAAAGCAAAAAATATATATATTTTTCTTTCTTCTTTTAAAGCGTTTCTTTCAAGAATTCAAAAAAAAAATATTAGTTTGTTCATTCCATTCCCGATTATCCGAACTACGCTCGGTCTGATTCATGCGGGGACATGATACGTAGGCAATCCACATAAGATTCGACCATCACCAAAAGAAAAAGAAAAAAAATGAAAAAAAAGAGAAAAAAAAAGAAAGAGAAAATTGATAAAGAGAGGAAGAAGATGCAAGCAAAGGAAAGTATAAGCCGGAGTAACGCATTACAATCGAATACAAGTAGCAACACGATCAACTATATAAGTGCAATACACCCAACGTGAGATTACTTATCTGTTGTGTTGTTTCAGACTAATCATTTGTTTGCCAAACTCCAGGTTTTAGAAAATAGTGGTTGATTTTGTGGTACTCTAGCTTCACATTCATACTTCACGAGGTCCAAAAGAAAAATTCAGCAGCCCGTTGCTAAATCAAAAGAAAGTAACCATCCTTATTTCACAAGGTCGAAAAGAAGTGCCAACATGTCTTCAGAAATCCCTTTGCCAACCGTTCCCGTTTTAACCGGGATGATTTGTGAAGACGAAGAATTCGATCCAGCGCTTAAGGCCATAATTGCTATTGCTGATGTGGAAAGGAAGCCCAAGGCGGCCCCGAAACAGGAGAAAGGGGAAAAGAAGTGTAAAATCACTCACTGAGTTAGAACCAGAAATGGAAATTGGTGCACCTAAGCAAGCCTATGTGACATGGGGGGGGGGGCAATTAAGATACCACGGCTGAATGAGCCGGTGTTTGTTGGACGCGTACTACAGAAGCTTAAAGACCGTCAAGAGGAAGATAATGAGGATTTCATGACTGAAGAGAGTGAAGGAAAACATGAGGCAAAGCTCTGCGATACCCACATGGTCGAGCCAGGGAAAGGGACTATCACCGTTGAGATGGGACCAGACACTAAACTCCCAAACTAAAAGGCTAGGCCATTCCCGATCAGTCGGAAGCCCGGTAAACTTGTCCTACCACATTTTTCTGCATCATGAGTTATTTCAGGTTGTAAATTGGATGTTTCTTTTAGTTTTTGTCTTTAAAATTCCGAATGTGAACCCTGTTTTATCCTTTCGATTCCAAGAAATAGAATTAATATTTCATCGTCCGTTTCCTTTTCTTTTGTTATTTTTTATTTTTTGAGATTTGTTTTGTTTTTTTTTCTCTTCTCTTTAGTTCAAATCATGCAGCTTTAAATAACATGACATGTTTGCGGACTTCATGCCTAGATCCCAAAACGCTGTCAGACTTCAGAATAATGAATCGAGAGTTGAAATGCACAAAAGTTTATTTTGAGGAAATGAAACAATGAATTGGAATAATTGAAGGAAAATTGGTTCGCATACAAAAGAGGTGTGTTGTACTCAGGGAATACCCGAGTATTTATCCCAGCAAAGAAAGGCTCATGCTTGCAACAAGAAAGTGCGACCCAGAAATCTCGAAATAGAACAACCGACGTTAAGGCGCATACCTCCTCATTACCAAGAGACAAAAGGAAAATTGGCCCCTGATTGGAAAGATCCATACATCATCTGGAAAATATCACTGAGAGGGACGCTGTATCTGGGAGGCATTGAAGGAAATGATCTTGAAACGGCAGTCAATACAGATGCAGTATAAAGGTACTATGTTAGGACCTCCTGCGACGTTGGCTTTTGTATAATTGAGATGATGAAGACTTTCTTTCTTGCTACCCCAAACACTATAAATCCTTTGCAAAACCCTTTGAGCCGGTTATGTTTCTTTTTTTGTTCACCTCTTTGGAACCCGAAATAAATAAAAAATTAAAAAAAATGATATATATATATATATATATATATATATATATATATATATATATATATATATATATATATATATATATATATATATATATATATATATATATATATATATATATATATATATATATATATATATATATATATATATATATATATATATATATATATATATATATATATATATATATATATCTCAGGTTCAGTCACACCAAAACAAAAATCCCAATTTTCCCAAAAACTGAATCTGGGGCAGATGATATGACGGTTCAGTTTAGATCCGTCAAGATGGTTCCAGAGTTGTAATTCCATTCAATTTCCTTTTTACCCAAAAACCTTGTTCAAGTCCTTCAGATCAATTGGCAAAAGCAAGGAAGTGAAAAATATCATTGACGGAAATCTGACACAGCCTGAATTGAGAGAAACAAAATGAGAGAGTCTTATCGGTGAAAACCTTCGGGCACCATAAGGCGTGGCAGTTGGAGAAGCTAAAAATGAGAGAGTCTGTTTAGTGAAAACTTGCGAAGAGCACTATCGGGCGACAGTGAGAAGAGAAATGAGAGAGGTCGATTGGCAAAAACCCGAAAAAGGCGTCGCCGACCAAAAGGAAGACATCCCTTCACTAAAAGAATTTTGGCAAGGTTCCGTAGTTTTGAAATTGTGAATCAATGGGTTCATAAGAAGTTGGAAAGTTTATGTGGGTCAGGCGTCCATTCCAAGAAGCATGTCATGTTTATTTGAAGTCAGCATGCATCCCAGATAAGTCCTTCTTTTCCCCGAAAGGGACACTTCTCTTTAAACTCATTTTCTTGCTTTTTGTCCCTTTCGGTTTAATTTTAATTCTGAAACTATTACAAAGAATGGCGGCAGGACCGGTTTTACAGGACTCCGTGTGGTAAAAAAAAATTGAAGAAAGATACCCAGCCTCAGTGGTGTATTGATCCAATCCCGACTAATCATGATGGTCGATCACTTGCAAAGGAAAGGACATTAGGAAGGAAAAGGAAATCAAAGGCTAAGATTTTAAAAAACGGAACGAGACAGAAAGACAGAGCCCACACAGGCGAGTCCTCAAAGAATCTCGAGTTTGAATCCGGACAGTTTGAAAGGAAGTCACCCCAAAGCCAATTGGTAGCAAAGTTCTCAATGGAAATGAGACAAGGATCAAGCAATGAAGATAATCAAGGCCACAAAGTCAACCACTTTTTCAACTAATAAAATGTTCTTTGTTGAAAGCAGGTCTATTTGATTGTGCAAGAAGAAGGTACAACCCAAGGAAGTGGAGTACACAAGCATTGAATTGGCTCTGGAACAAGGAAAACGCATAAAAAGGGAAGTTTCTTTTCAAAAGCTTTATCTTATGCATTGGTTGATGGTTAAAAAAAATACCTAAAAGAAGGCCCAAAAGGAAGAATAAAAGAAAATGAAAACTCCAAAAAGAGAATCAAATCATGTTAGTGCATTTGTTCAAAACCCCGGCCAGAAAATCGAGGGTCTTCCGGCCAGAAAGCCGTGAAACGTTGCTCTTGAATTCCGGCCAGAAAGCCATGCAACTTTTCTTTCAAAATCCCCGCCAGAAAACCGAGGATCTCCCAGTCAGAAAACTATAGAGCGTTTCTTAAGACCCCAGCCAAAAAACCGAGGGTCTTCCGGCCAGAAAGCGGTGACATTGTTTGAATTCCGGCCAGAAAGCCGTGAAACTCTTCTTCCCGGTCAGAAAACCGAGGATCTCCCAGTCAGAAAACTGCGGAGCCATTTATTTTAACCCCGGCCAAAAAATCGTGGGTCTTGCGGCCAAAAAACCGTTAGACATTGTTTGAATTCCGACGAAAGCAATGAAACTCTTCTTCCTGGTCGTAAAACCGAGGATCTCCGACGTAAAACTCGCGAGCTATTTATTTTAACCCCGGCCAAAAAACCGAGGTGTAAGCGGTCAAACAACCGTTAGACATTGTTTGAATTTCGACCTAAAGCCGTGAAACTCTCCTTCCCGGTCGGAAAATCGAGGATCTCCCAGTCAGAAAACTGCAGAGCCATTTATTTTAACCCCGGCCAAAAACCGAGGGTCTGGCGGCCAAAAAACCATTAGACATTATTTGAATTCCGGCCAGAAAGCCGTGAAACGTTTATCCCCGGTCAGAAAACCGAGGATCTCCTAGTCAGAAAACTGCGGAGCCATTTATTTTAACCCCGGTCAAAAAACCGAGGGTCTGACGGCCAAAAAACCGTTAGACATTGTTTGAATTCGGCCAGAAAGCCGTGAAACTCTTATCCCCGATCAGAAAACCGAGGATCTCCCAGTCAGAAAACTGTGGAGCCATTTATTTTAACCCCGGCCGAAAAATCGAGGGTCTTACGTCCAAAGAACCGTTAGACATTGTTTGACTTCTGGCCAGAAAGCCGTGAAACTTTTATCCCCGGTCAGAAAACCGAGGATCTCCCAATCAGAAAACTGCGGAGCCATTTATTTTAACCCCGACCAAAAAACCGAGGGTCTGGCGGCCAAAAAACCGTTAGACATTGTTTGAATTTCGGCAAGAAAGCCGTGAAACTTTTATCCCCGGTCAAAAAACGAGGATCTCCTAGTCAGAAAACTGCAGAGCCATTTATTTTAACCCCGGCCAAAAAACCGAGGGTCTTGCGGCAAAAAAACCGTTAGACATTGTTTGAATTCCGGCCAGAAAGCCGTGAAACGTTTATCCCCGGTCAGAAAACCGAGGACCTCCTAGTCAGAAAACTGTGAGCCATTTATTTTAACCCCGGCCAAAAACCGAGGGTCTTACGGCCAAAAAAATGTTTGAATTCCGGCCAGAAAGCCGTGAAACTTTTATTCCCGGTCAGAAAACCGAGGATCTCCCAGTCAGAAAACCGCGGAGCCATTTATTTTAACCTCGGCCAAAAACCGAGGGTCTTGCGGCCAAAAAACCGCTAGACATTGTTTGAATTCCGGCGAAAGCCGTGAAACTTTTATCCCCGGTCAGAAAACCGAGGATCTCCCAGTCAGAAAACTGCGGAGCCATTTATTTTAACCCCGGCCAAAAAACCGAGGGTCTAGCGGCCAAAAAGCCGTTAGACATTGTTTGAATTCCGGCCAGAAAGCCGTGAAACTTTTATCCCCGGTCAGAAAACCGAGGATCTCCCCAGTCAAAAAACTGCGGAGCCATTTACTTTTACCCCGGCCAAAAAATCGAGGGTCTAGCGGCCAAAAAACCGTTAGACATTGTTTGAATTCCGGCCAGAAAGCCATGAAACTCTTCTCCCCAGTCAGAAAATTGCGGGACCATTTACTTTTACCCCGTGATTTTCTTACCCAATACCAAAGAGTCTTTTTAATCACTTTCTGTGTCACAACTAACTCACGAAATTTTCCTAGCAAAACTGGGGCGGAAAAATTTCGTTCGTTTGTTTGTTTTGTTGTCTAAATAGGTTTGACCTCGGGACGCAAGGATCAAGATAACCTACGAGTGGAACATCAATCCTGCATGAAGAAAAGAAGAAAGGAACCAAAAGGAAACAAGTTCAAAAGTTGGAGTAAACAGAGGCGCGGATTGCTCAGAATCTGATTGAAGTAACAAGCTCCGCCGACTCCGTTTCACTCAATGTTACAGAAATAAACAAAAAACGTACAGTTTGTTGAGTATCTAGATTCGGATCAAGGTCTACAGCAAAATCAGCTAAGATTGAAGATCAAGTTTTCAAGAGAATCATAGATAGGAATCTTGTAACTCATAGTTTGATAGCATAGCTAGTTCAACTTTAATTTCTCTTTTGGTGTAATAAGGAGGTCAGTAAGCAGTAAGCAGCAACAGCATAACGATAGCAATAGTAACAGCAAAGTGTCAGTTCACGGTAGTCCCAGCTACCAAAATTTCCTGAACTACATTCACCTGATTCCTGTTTAGCCCAGGATAGGTAGGAGGCCTCTCGAAGCAAAGGCTCGGTCAAGATCCTTTAAAAAAAATGCTTCACACAGAGTACTCAAACGGGCAAAAATCGCTCGTATCCGCTCACTTATCTTTGCACGAAAACTCTTCGTGTTTCCGAGTAAAGAGGGGCAGCTGTGAGCACGTGATTTTTGCCCTATAAGAGAAATACTCCAAAAGATTCAAAATAAAATAATTTTAGTTTTCTTGCAATTGTTGTGAATTTTGTGTTATTTTTCTTGTATTATTTGCATTTTTATCTGTGCATATTTGCTTGTTTAAATAAATAAAATATACAAAAAATATGTTGCATATGTATATAAAATTCAAGTTTACAATTAAGTTTATTTTACAGAAATGAAAAGTCATAAAAAATATGTATTTTGCATTTTTTAAGCATTTAATGTCCAAATCGTGCAATTTTATTTTTATTAATGTTTAATTTTGGGTGATAATTATTATTATGAGTTAATTAGTATTTCAAGATAATTTTTAGTTTTTATAAATTAATCTTAGTATTTTGGGCTTTATTAATTAGGAAGTTGAATAATGGAGAAGAACAAAATAGAAAAAATTGGATTGGGCCATCTTGCAAATTAAGTTACAAGCCCAATCCTAAGCACCCTTACCCAACCCAAAACCCCTTGGCTCAAGAAGAACATTTCAGATGTTTTTTAGCCAAAAAATAATCATAATCACATGACATAAAGTAGTGGGGAGCAAGGAAATCAAGGAAGAAAACAAGGAGAGGAAAACATGGATTAGTGAGTTTTCTTTAAATTAAAAAAATATTTTTCTTTTTAATAAAAAATCTGAAAATTTTCGAAATTCTTGCCTATAAATAGAAGAGAGGATTTATGAAAAAAGAGGTGGAAAAAAGAGAGGAAATAATAGGAAGAGAAGAAAAATAAGGAATAAAAGAGAGCAGTATACACTCAATATACACTCTGGATACCGAAATATACACGGACAGAATTTAATTTTTGGAGAGTTTCTTTTGAGAATTGAAGAGAGTTCAAAGCTAGAGAGAGAAAGCAAAGAGAAAATATATTTTTCTTCTCTATTTTTACTGGTTTTTCTCCATATTGCTGGGATATGCTGGATTGAGGTGTTGAAGCTACTGCTGGTTGTTATTGTTGTTGTTGTTGTACTTTCACCGGCCTGTTGATTTTCCATCTTCCCCTTCTTTTCAATACCAGGTACACATTCTAAAAATTATGTGTTGATATAAGATCGAATTGGATGTTGAAGTTTTGAAATAAAATAGAGAAGTTTTTGATTAATATTTGTTGTTATTTTTCGTTTTATTAGTTTTGTCAAATTGTAGTTAGTTCTATATTTTGAAGAATAAATTTGTCATTTAGTCGGCTTGTGAGGGAACACCTTTTGTACTAATATAGAATAGCATTTTAAGCATGTAATTAATTAGGACTTTTTCTTTTCTTTTAAAGATAAACTAAATAAAAAAAATGTAGTCACTTTAGGATTATCCTTTTAAATAAAAAATGTTACGAGCCTTGCTAAATAGAAAATAAAATCGCGGGCCCCTCAATAAGAATGTTTACTTTTTCTTAAAAAATAATCAAACGCGGTAAATGATTTAAAATTGCATTATAGTGTTGAACATGTTTTAAAAATAAGATATTTAGCCATTACAATAATTTAAGCGACCGTGCTAGAACCACGGGATCCGGGGTGCCTAACACCTTCCCTCGGGTCAACAGAATTCCTTACTTAGAATTTCTGGTTCGCAGACTTTATTTGGAAAGTCGAAAATTTCCTCGATTTGGGATTTAAATAAATCGGTGACTTGGGACACCATAATTTATTCCAAGTGGCGACTATGAAATAAATAAATAATCCCATTTCGAATATTGTCACTTAAATTGGAAAAACTCCGTTACGCTTCTACCCCTGGGTAGTGGACGCGCAAAAAGGTGGTGTGACAAATATAATATTATTTAAGACTTTATTTATTTATATGCTCAACATTTTTCCGTATTTTATCAATGTTAAATTTATCATGGTGTCACATTGTGTCTACGAGTAAACAAGAAAATTAACTAGAAATAATAATTGGAATAGCAAAACAACAGATTCATGTATATAGTCGATTAATAGGTCTAGAGAAGGACAGTTCACTATTTGGTGACTGTATATAATTTGAATTTGATATTATACAACGAACAATCAAACAGTTTATTAAAATGAACTTTATTGTTGCTTGTACTTATACTACTCATATGGTTCAAAATTGGAAACAGCGAATATAAAGATTCAACCTGTTGACTAAATCAAACACATTAACATTTTCCATGATAAAGACAGAAGAAGATTGTTACATCACTATTTTTTCGCAAATAATAGAACAATTTTTTTTTTCTTTTTGAAATTTCTAGGGCAATTTGTAGCTGCTTATCTTCGGGTGCGTATTGGGTAACTCGCTCATTGTGCAATAATTTGCAAACTATACAGAAGATATAAATCGCATTAGGAAATTCAGTGCAACGAGCTCAGACTGAGAAAACTGCTAGTGAGGAGAATCGATCCTAGATCTCCCACGTGGTAACCAATGGCGGAGTCAGAATTTTCATTAAGGGCAATCCAAATATACAGAAATAAACTCACCAAGAAGTTAAGGGGTGTCATTATATAGTATATATACATATTTATTTTTAAATATTAAACAAGCTAAACAGTATAATTTTCGGACGAATTGAAGGGGTGTTGGACACCCCTTGATTGCATATGACTCCGCCAATAATAAAAATCCAGTCAACCAACCAACTCAGTCTAACCCTGAGATTTTCACCATTGTTATTATTTGCAAATAAACAACTTTTTCAGTGAATAAGATGTTTTTGCCTATACTAGCTAGAATGTTTTTGAGTTAAAAAATCTGATCCCTAGCAACTTTTATGTAGGATGCGAATATGCTATATTTGATTTTATATACTCAATTTCATTTTATTTTGGGAAATCAGTGTTCACATTCATTACTATATTAATATTCATATGCTACATTTATCATTTTGTTGAGACAAGTAATAGTAAGAATTGTTATTCGGAATTATTATTTGATGCGAATATGCGACATTGTCCCGTAATCAGCTCATGGTCTTAATTTCTCCGTAGCAGATGTAACCAGTGGCGGATCTAGGGGCGCAAGGGTGTTCACCCGAACACCCTTCGCCGAAAAATTACATTGTATATATAAGGTAAAATTTATTTTTTACCTCTATATATTCAGTTTTGAACACCCTTAACACTATCCACTAAGTACAAATTTTTTTTTTGAACACCCTTCGTCAGGGTTCTGGCTCCGCCACTGGATGTAACTTATTAGTTAGTGGTTCAATCAAACCTAAAAAACGAGTAAAGCAGAAACAAATAAATTATTCGACCCAATCTGTATTTAATACGGATAAACGAGTTAACCGATATGGATATCCATATTATCCATGACTTACTGCGCGTTATCACTTTTGAGAAAATTCCTATTCTATCAAATTTGAGGAACCCTAATTTGAGACTTTACAAAATTAAATCCATTAGTTATCTATTTTCTAAGTGGATAATATGGTTCTTACCATATTTGACATACTTTTAAAAAAATCATTATCCAACCTATTTTTATTGAATAATATGAGTAAATAACTATTTTCTTTTAATTAATTATATATATATATATATATATATATATATATATATATATATATATATATATATATATATATATATATATATATATATATATATATATATATATATTATCGGCACAGAGAGGGGGGAGAGAATTACAAAGTAAGATGAAAGTTTCACTGTAAAAATACGTAGCCAATTACATGGGCTACTGTGATTCTCTAAGTTATGGTTTTCATATTTACTAATTATTGTAATTTAATTAAAATTTTACACATAATTTTAAGTTCACATCGTAAATATTAAGCTCAGTCATAAAGTTGAATCCACCCGTTTATACGAAAAATACTAGGAGTAAAAGTTGAACAGTAATCGCTTCCGCAATTTCAACGCATGCATTACATTTTGTGATGTCTCAAAGAATTATTAAACTAAAACTTATAATTTCTTGTTGTGACAAGTAGCTAGTTAATGATCTTCAAGTCTATGCTTTTATGACTTATAAATATATTTTGAAGATATAGATAGGTTTTATATTGCAAATGGGCCAAAGTCTTCTTATATCCAAACTCGATAACAGTTATTCAAACAAAGATCAAACTAGTGACTTTTTGTAATAACCTGAAATCCTCAAATCTTTCTAAGATCTTGTTAAACAATATTTTATGTGAAAATATGTAAGCACCCACGTAATAACTTCAGAAGTGTATCTTCTCTCAGTACATTCTTTGTTGTTTAACCCTTTTTTTGCTTACAAGCAGTTCTAACGGAGTGATGTATACGACTAATTAATCAAAATCTATGTGTATAAGGGCAAGCACCCTCCACTTCCAATCAAGAGGTTGTAAGTTCGAGTCACCTCAACAGCAAGGTGAGGAGTTTTTGGAGGGAAGGATGCCGAGGGTCTATTTGAAACAACCTCTCTACCTCATGGTAGGGGTAAGGCCTGCGTACACGCTACGTTATACTGATTTGTTGTTGTTGTTTCTATTGGAAACGGCCTCTCTACCTGTAAGGTTTGCGTACACGCTATGTTATACTGGGTTGTTGTTGTTGTTGTTGTTGTTGTTGGTGGTGTTGTTGTTGTTATGTGTATACCGGTAAAATCGGGGTAATGAGCATCCCGATTTTCTGGTGGGGTGAACGAAAAGAGGACATAACTGCATAGAGTAGAAATCGAAACCAGGGTCGGCTGTATCAAAGCCCGAAGAAAAGCCCATACCAAAGCTCGAATATTACGGTCGTTTGGCGATGCTTTCCGATCTAAACAAGGACACATGATTTACAAGGGGACATGATAACCATGCCCAACCGGATATTACTGTATGAATCTCGGTCCGTAGCAGCTATAATCAATGATTAGCAAAAAAAAAAAAAGATTTTCATCTTTTTTGGAATTGTACTTAGGTAAAACTTCCCTATTATATAAAAGGGAAGTTGATCATTAATTAGGAATACTGTAACATGCATGTCAAGGCAATATGCATATGATTTTCTCTGTTTCTAAATGATTGTTCAAAGTTCTTGTTTTGGTCCATAAGTCCTTCTTAAGCATTGGTTCGGAATTGAAGTCGAGCCTCTCATTAAGCCTTTAACCGAGTCTGGACTCGCTATTAACATTGGTTTGGTCATTTTTGTTATGTTTTTATTTACTTATCTAACATCATTAATCACTTATATCGAATTAATCCACATATCCTTAAAACCACATACACATTCGATTCTTATTCATTTTTAAGGGTAAACAGTTTGTCGCCCATCGTGAGGCTAAGTATAATAGTGATAATTTGATACAAATTTTCATAATGCACTATGTTTTACGCTTGTTCTTTGAGATTTTATTCTTAGGTCAACTCAAGAATGTCAAAATCTCAATCTAATCACTTGAACGTTGGTGATGAGTCTAGCCGCTATGGCGAATACAACAATATAATACCTAGCAACGAGGTTCCTCATTTTGACCCAATAGATTCCTAATTGCAGACCCGATCGATGCCAAATTACACGTGACCATCGATGTAAACCTGCTGACCGACCCCAAGAACAGTGTTCGCGGAGGAGCCCGAGCAACAGCTCAGGGGTGCAAACGATGGTGAAGGTGGAGCGATCAATATGTGGGTGATCTTCGAAATGTTACAAGCTCAACAAGCAGCGATAGCCCAGCTGCAGAACCAAAGTCGCGCCTTGGGAAAATACCCAAAGAAATGAACAAGTCATGAGAAGGCTGGGTGAAGTTGAGCCCAGGACCAACCCCGAAATAATAAAGATTCTTGAGGAACTGACAAAGCCGGTGGAATCAGGAGAGAAGAAAATCGAAGCCAACGACAAAAAAATGGAGACCTATAACTCTATAGTTGATCAAATTCTAGGAGTATCCCCGATTTTAAAAGGCATGGATTCCAAGAAATTTATCCAAAAACCTTTCCCCCTAGCGCAGCATCGAAGCCAATCCCGAAGAAGTTCTGTATTCCCGAAATTCCGAAGTATAATGGAACCATGGATCCAAACGAACATGTGACGTCACATGTGAGCACGTAATTTTTACCCCACGCGAGCTACTCCCAAATGAAATCAAAACAAAATGGTTTGTTTTTATTGTGGGCATTTTTGTGTATTCTTGTGAAATTTTGCATTTTTGAGGACTCGAGCTTGTTTGTCTAAGTAAATAATTAATCAGAAAAACAGAAAATATATATGCGCATCTGTGTTTTGTCAATTGGTTGATTTTCTATTTTGAATTAATGAAGCATTTGTTTTACTACTCAATTTTGTTTTCGAAGTGGCTTTTATTTAAAATGAGTATTGATGAAGCAAGAGGCTAAAAATGCAAGCTCTCCAGGCCCAAATGCTTTGCTCCACCCGGTTCGTTCAATGAATCTCTAAGACTCATGAAACGGCGTAGCACGACATCAAAGCTACGTCGTTCTAGCACTAGCAGATCTCATCCGTTGACCCATTCCAAATCCAACGGCCGAGATCACACCATCCTAACCCAGGTGCCCGACCCAGTTAGCCCGGACCGACCCAGTCTCCTCTTAATCCAAACGGTGCCGTCTTGGTTGACCTCAAAAGATCCTGGCCCTTAATCACACATGATCCAACGGCCAGGATCGAATCTCTCACCTAGTATATAAGCATAATACCACACCCAGCCCCCCAATCCAGCCCCCCCCTCACGCCTATCGTCTCTCTTAGAGACTAATTAGTTCGCCGTCCGCCGCCGTTGCGCCGCCTGCCGGAAATCGCCTCACGGCGGTTCCGGTAGGCCAATCACCCTCAAATTAACACCGTAAAATCTCCCACACCTCCTCTACATGGATCCGTTGGCCGTTAGTCTCGAATATTACTCAAACAGTTCGAATATCCATTTGAAACTCGCCGGAACTTGGACCTCTATCCCAAACCACCTCAAATTCACACCAACCAGTCCTCACACCTCCCTCACACCCCTACCAACCTTGATTTCGTTCGAATCCAACCCAAAAGCCCCGAGCCCCAAAAGCGGCACCAAGAACCCTAGAAATCCAAATCTAGGTTGTCTGTGTAATTCAATGGAAATTGGGGTCTAATAGACCTTAGTCTAGGTGTTCTCAACTGAGAACACCCCGATTAAGGTCCATTGAACCCCAAAACGGATGAGTCCAGCGGCCCGCCTCATGAATTTCGTATGAGGTATTCGTTTCTTCCCTGGTCGATTTAATTCGATTATGTGAACATGTGTGGTTGCTTTATCTGTGTTTTAGTTCTTATTTGTTATGCTTTTAATTTTTTCGCATCAGTTAGTCTGTTCTTCTATCCCCAAAGACCTTTATTTGGTCAATCATTGTTCTGTTCATTTGAATGTGTTAGTTATAAGATACGAACTCGCGTCGATTAGCGTCGTCAAATAGTTAACTTCGCATATATCCGGCATTTGCCGAGATTTTGTTGCTGTTGTTTAGTCAACTAATCTGTTATCATTGCCATGTGTTGTAGTTGATTAGAGGTCGTTTTTTTTCCTAATTACATGGGTTGAGTTATTTGAATTACCATACAGTAATCAGCATCCCTGGATTGAATAGGACTGTTTGATTGATTTGAAGATAAAGTTATGATTCAAATTAGCTAACTAGGAAATCAAGGTTTAACATTTAGAGTCTTTGGTGTCCTGCGCATGAGGCTAAGCAGTGGGATTCACTGTCACAGCAGAGCAAGCCCACCAGTTGTCCCCTTGCCACCAATTTTTAATTGATAAACCCATGCCTGGACAATAGATAGTGGGAATATAGGCAGAGCATGGTCTGGCAGAGATAGGAGTGGGCAGAGCAATAGTTAATTGATAGCAGGCATTCAGGAGGGGTTGGAGTTTTTAGCTATAAATGTAGCATCACACTGGAGAAAGAGGGGAGAGTAGCTGGAGGGAGCAAATAGACAGTAATAGCTGAAAAGAAAGAACCTGAGACAGAGATCACATAGCAAAGATACATTTCGAAAATACATAGAGAGACATTGAAAGCACATAGTCATTCACACATAGACCCTGGCCACTGTTTCATTAAAGTTTTAGTGTTGCTGCTTGGTCTGTTGGTTGCTGCTGGTCCAGTGTTGTGGCTTGGTGTGTCTATTGTTTGCTGTGGGTCTGTTTGATTGTTGCTGCTGTGTGGTGTTACTGCTGGTACATTGATGTTGCTGGCTTATTGTTGTATGATGCTGCTGTGTTGAGTTTGCTACTGGTGGTTATTGTTGTTGCTGTTGGGTCTATTGTTGCTGCTGGTCCAGTATTGTTCTTGTGTTATTATTGTTGCTGTGCTAGTGCAACTGTGACTGCCACTGCCTGTTGTCCTATTTTGTTGTTGCTGCTGGTTGAATCATTGGATACTGTTTGATTGCTGCTGGGTTCAAGTTTAGCCGCTGGTTCATTAATGGGTAGGGTTTGATCACTGTTGGTTTGTTGGGGCTATAGCTGGTTCACTGGTTGTTTTGGTGTTGAGTTGTTTGCTGTTGTGTCTATTGAGTTTGCTGCTGGTCTATCATTGTTGCTGTGGTGTTTACTGTGTGGTCGTTGTGTTCACTGTGTTGCCACTGGTTGCTCCTGTTACTGTTGCTGCATTGCCACTGCTCACTCATCTTCGTTCTTCCGCATTCCAGGTACACATCCCCGTTGTTGTAATTCCTTGGTTCGAAAAGAATGAAGCCTGAAGCTTATGTTTGAAGTGTGTTGAATCATGTAGTCGTCTAAAGTTCTTATGTTTAATTACGTTCTGTTATTCTCTAATTAAGTTTGTATTGCTAGTCTTGGTTATGGAAAAGTGTAGCTAGACCAAAGATACACTGTCATTAGATAAGCACGTAAACCTGAATTAGTCTGTTGTATCTCTATTCAATCTTCTCTGCTCATGTGTGTAATCTCTAACTCTGTTAACGTTAGACCTTATGTTAAAAGCAAGATTAGCTAGGGAGTTATTACTCAACCGAATGACGTAATTAGATTAAAGGAGTCGGGGGTGCATTTCATGTGACCCGACCCCAATTTCGAGCAAGAGCAAATAAAGCATGTCAGGAACCACATGCGCATTTCATGTGGTGTGGTTCGTAGCAAGTTTTAAATAACTTGGAATCAACTCCTAAGTAAAAATACAGTGGGATGTAGTTCGCCTTAGATTTGAATTAAAGGTGTGCCTCGCCCAGTATGGCAACCATCATCAAACCCTCATAAATGTATATATAAATATGCAGATTTCGAGATGTGCCGTTTCTTAGCAAATTTCATGGCCTTCTCAAAAATGTAAATAAGTAGTCGATCCGGGCGCATATTTTAGTTCTATCTTCTTAAATACGGGTGTGCATTTCATGCGACCCGAATCCAAACCCCGAAATGTTGAATAAGAACATGTCGAGGATCCGGGTGCATTTCATGTGACGTGATTCGAAAGCATATTTTTAAGCAACTTTCTCTTTCGTAAATCATAACCAATAATAAAAGCGGTAAAGGGATATTAACTTGCACTAAGTACCTAATTGTAAAAAGCAGATAGATAAGCCAAACACGACAGTTGAGCGACCGTGCTAGAACCACGGAATTCGGGAATGCCTAATACCTTCTCCCGGTTAATAGAATTCCTTATCCGGATTTCTGGTTCGCGGACTGTTAAATAGAGTCATTCTTTTCCTCGATTCGGGATTTAACCGGTGACTTGGGACACCATAAATCTCCCAAGTGGCGACTCTGAAATAATTAAAATAAATCCCATCTCGATTGTCCTTTAATTGGAAAAACTCTTTGCATCCTTGCGGGTGCGTAAAAAAGAGGTGTGACAGCTCTGGCGACTCTGCTGGGGATTTCTTTAGAATTCGAGCTCGGAATAACTGTTGTATTTGGCATATTTTATTATCCGATTCTTTTACATGTTGGCATCAATGTGCAAAATGTTGTTTTTACTGCTTTGATATTTTGTGAACTGTACATATAAATTGTGCCGGAACCAATCTCCTCTCTGAGTCTTCTAAATCATGAAGAAGGGTGCACTTCGTGTGACTTCTTTTCGGTATAGTGTCTAATTCCCATTTTAGAACGAGGTTTGGATAAGTTGCAAAACCGGTGAAGCTTCTGTATTCCCGGGTTGCTGCCTCCTCCTCGGCTCGAGCTGTCCGCTCGGGTAAGCCAAGTCTAGAACAGATAAACCCAGGTTTTTAAACCTAGAATAACAAAGCTTCATGCCGGATCCCTAGTAGGAAACATTTATTTGCATCATGTCGCATTTGGCTTAGGGGACTCAACACAGGGGTTGGGTCCGTCTAGGACAGGTGACCTGAAATGAACAGACTATCCTGCTGCATCCTGTTTGTCTTGCGCATTTATCTGTTATAGACTTGCATGCTGACCGGCTTTTAGAGATTAAAAAAAAAAAAAAAAAAAAAATATGTTTTGTTCTTAAGATAGAAATAGCTTACTTGTCTTCCTTTAGTAAAATGAATAAATAAATAATGTCGTTTGTTTCGTCAAAACCGAACTACGTGGGTTTGATTCTCATTGGATGTGAGATACGTAGGCAACCTCCATCAGGTCCAACTTCACCTTTTGAGAAATGGCTGAAAAATCAAAACTAACTTTTGTACTAAATAAGTCGGTGACGCTGTTTTTAAAAATAGCCGAATGTTCCCGAAAGGGACGCCGGAAGGCTAATTTCGTATAAACGGCCACCTTTGGGTCAATTTTGATTTCGATCAATTTACCCCACTACCTTAAAAGCCTTCGTCCCCGAGACGTTGAAAGGCCGTGATTGAAAACTGATTTTTTATTTTTAGCAAAACAAAGTTGTTTTTCTTATTTAAATCACCTTAATAAATGTGCAGGATGAGCACGAATCAGAATAAATCATTTTCAATCTTTAGTGAGGTCCCTCAGCAGCTCCGTATATGGTGGAACAATTTGGAAGACAATAGCAAAAAGGTAGTAGGGAGAATTTTGGGAGGTTTGGTTGATCTGTTGAATATCGAGCCAAGGGAAGACATCATCAAGACACTGGTATCTTTCTGGGATCCGACCCGCAATGTGTTCCGTTTCGTTGACTTTGAACCGACGCCCACATTAGAGGAAATTGCGGGCTATGCAGGATTAAATGGGAAATTAAGAGGGCAATACTTGCTCTCACCAAGACCGGTGTCTCCACATGGGTTTCTGGATTTGCTGAGCATTAGTCGGAAGGTGAAAAATGATGATCTGCTGAAAGGGTGTTGCGATCTCCAATTCTTATATCAACGGTACGGCGCTCCTCGGGGTTTTGAAGAGTCAAACCTTGGACTAACTCACGCAGGGAATAGAACCAAGTGGGAGGCCAGACGAATTCTAGCATTCATAACGACATTCTTGGGGATTGTGATTTGTCCGCGCGAAGATAAGAAAATAGAGATAAGTCTGGTAGGAATAGCCGATGTTGCAATCAAAAAGGCTACCAGCACGGTGGTCCCTTTGGTTTTGTCCGAAATCTATCGAGCCTTGACTGTATGCCGAGAAGGGGCAATTTCTTCCAAGGTTGCAATCTGTTACTCCAATTATGGATGCAAGAACACCTCCATCACCGAACACAATACATGAACCATGGGTTGACCGGAAAAACCTGTATCAGGGGTTTCGAAGAACGGATGATGGGTGCTGTATTCCCTGAAGGCGTCGAGGCATGGCTTGCACGACTGAGCTCAATAGAAGCCGATCAGATTGAATGGGCGTTCGGGTGGTTACCCGATACTGAAGTAATATATATGGCAGCCGAGGAGTGTTATATCCTTCCGATGGGGATCCGCAGTGTCCAACCATATGTCCCTCACCGTGTATTACGTCAGCTAGGAAGGTTTCAGGTTATTCCTACCGATCAAGACCTGAGGAAGTACGCCATTGAGTTGAGCCCAGGAGTCGTATTCCCCGAAGAGAAGATTAGAAGGCTGTGGCACGAATGTCGGTTCCTCGAGCCTAAAACCATGGTCCGGGAACTATCTAAGGGAGAGGTGGACCCAAAGTACAACGTGTGGTTCGGGAAAAGATTTCAGATTCGTCGGAAATGTTCTAAAAGAGCCCATGTCCAACAATTCACGGAAGATTCACGGGAACAATGGGATTGGTTAGCAAAGGAGGAGGGGTACAGGACGAAGATTGGCAGGATAGAACAGCAGGTCCGGGACCTCCAATTTGAGAAGAACATGCAAGCTGCCACCGACGAAGGAGACAAAAAGAAGTTGGCACAAGAAAATGACTTCTTGAGAGCTCAAATCCAACAAATGAAAAGAGATGCTGACAGACAGTTGAGGAGTCGGGCCGACGAAAAATTGATAAAGGGTCCGAAAAGCCAAGTCACCGATATCCAAAGAGAATTGGACGAGTCAAAAGCCCAGAAAACGAGGATCCGGGCTAGCTGGAGAAAGGAGGCACATCAACATGCACTTCACCTAAAACGGGTGGAAGAAGATTACACTGAGATCATCGCTAGTCTGAGGGAAGCAAATGTTGTCCTCGGGGAGCGGGTTTTCAAGCAAGCCCAAGATGCCAGAACGGACCTCGACCGTTGCCACAATTTGATGGCCCGACTGCAAGGACAAGTGGATAGGCTCCTAGACCAAGTCACCAACAATGCTCGAAGATTGGGGACGAAAAACCAGCAGGTAGAGCGGCTACTCGGAGAAAGGGACATGATCAAGGACAGAATTGGAGAAATCGGGCACTATGTCACCATGAAGTGCCTAGCTTGTGAACGAATGCCCCGCACCGACCTTTTCGCTTCAATTATGGGTTATGTTCATCGGGTCATGGAAGAGTTGAGGGGACTGCATAAGGACCTCACACCAAGGCCCGCGACAAGGCCGAATGATGCCTCGCGGGCCCCCAGGGATTTTAGGGCATTAGATTTTTGATTGAAAATGTATTTTGAAATGTTGAGTCAAGCTAGTTGGCATTTTTATCTTTACTTTCCCAAGTCAAGCATTTTCTTTTGTTTTTGCTGATTATTGTAAGACGTGTTTTGTAACTGCACGGTTTTATTTGATATAAAAGTTACTGAATTTTGCCACAATCTTGTTACCAGAACTACGCTCGGTCTGATTCACGCGGGGTCGTGATACGTAAGCAATCCACATAAGATTCGACCACCACTAAAAAGAAAGGAATCCATAGGTTAAATAACAATAAGGCTTGCAAAGATAGTCGAAAAAGAAAAAAAAAGAAAAAAAGAGAGAAGAAAAAGAAAGAAAAAGAAAAAGGGCCGGAATGACGCATGTTAAGAGTACACGTAGAAATGGTTATTTGGTTAGGTGCATTGCATCCAACGTGCTATAACATATCCGTCAAACTCGGTGAACTAACAAGTTTGTTGCGTGTTCCAGAAAGTTTAGCAGTTGGTTTGACAGAATATCCTGGCCAGCCACCACTACCGTACTAGATCCAAAGGACCAGTTACAGTAAGCATGTCGAGTTCTGGCAAGAGTCTTGAGGAAGAAAAGTCCGAGCTACAAATCATGAAGGAAGAAGTAGACCGGTTAAAACAACAGATAACAGAGATGCACTTGGCCTGGGCCAGGGAACAATCTTCACCAAACCGCCCTACTCTCGCCTCAGCTCCGGAACATCCGCCCATCGATCCTTCAACAAGCGCCCCGAGCTATCCATACTTTCAGGGGGAAAATCCATATGCCACCCACATTCCACCAGCCAAACCAAATCCTCCTCCAGTCACCCCCGTTTTTGTAGCACCTCCACCGGCTCCTCTGCAAAGGCCGGCCGGCGAACCATATGTTCAGATCCATGACAACTCTTACTATCCTCCAGAGCCTACTTTCAGGGCTCCCGAACCACAATCACATACACCTCATTGGGATAATCCGGCAGAACCGGAAAAACACTTCCAAAGTTCGGAACACGAGGAAGTTGCCAGAAAAGTTAAAAGCCTGGAGCAGTCCTTCAGGAACATGCACGGTTTGGGCAACCAGGTCAGCGTCGCCTATAAAGATCTATGTCCATTTCCGGACGTCCAGTTGCCAGCAGGGTTTAAAATGCCGAAATTCGACCTATACGAGGGGCATGGCGACCCAGTAGCCCACCTCCGAGGGTTTTGCAGTAAAATGAGAGGGGCCGGAGGACGGGACGAGCTTCTGATAGCTTACTTCGGCCAGAGTCTGGGAGGATCTGCGCTGGAGTGGTACACTAGACAGGATCCCAGCAGATGGTTTACGTGGGATGATTTGGCTCAAGCTTTTATCGGCCAGTTCCAATACAATCTTGAGATAATCCCCGACCGCCTATCATTGTTAAAATTAGAGAAGAAGCCCGCTGAAAGCTTCAGGGAATTCGGTTTCCGTTGGAGGGAACAGGCGGCCATGGTAGATCCGCCGATGAGAGAGAGCGAGATGGTGGACTACTTCTTGCAGACATTAGAGCCCACCTACTTCGGACATCTGGTAACGTCCGTAGGCAAATCATTCACCGAGGTGATAAAAATGGGGGGTATGATCGAGGAAGGTTTGAAGGCCAACAAGATCATGAGCTACTCAGCATTGAAAGCCACCACTCAGGCTATCCAAAGCGGTACTGGAGGAGTATTGGGGAAAAAGAGGAGAGAGGAAGTTGCGGCCGTCGAGTCCGGGGCATGGTTCAGAAATAGAGGCCCCGCACCCCAATATAGCCCACCCCATCCTCACCACCAAAATTACCCCCACAACCCATATAACCACCCGCAACATTGCTATTCCGCACCTGATCCCCATTTTACTGTCCACCATGCGCAGTCCTATTCTGCACCTCCCGTTCATGCACCGTGGCGTGCACCAAACCCCCAGAACAATCATCCACCCCCAAGAGCTTACAGAAACCCCTCGGGCGCGAGTTTCCGTCCGAACCAGGCATTCAGGGGCGACAGGGCGCCGAGGCCAAAGACTTTCACTCCCTTAGGAGAGTCTTACACTAGTCTGTTCCACCGGTTAAAGCAGGTAGGGTTGCTGAATCCGGTTGAAGCTAAGCTGCCAAACCCTCTTCCGAAGAACCTGGACCATTCAGTAAATTGTGCCTACTGCTCGGGATGTCCGGGACACGATACAGAAAAGTGTTGGAGGCTGAAGACGGCCATCCAGGAGCTCATTGACACCCGCAGGATCGAGGTCCGGACTCCAACAGAGCCCAACATCAACCAAAACCCGCTTCCAACTCATCATGAGACCAATATGATCGAGTTGGTACGGGCGGAGGAAGGAAAAGAGAAAGCCTCTCAGACTGTAATGATGATTAAGTCTAGCGGGGCAGGAACGAGAAAAGGGCGAAGCTTTGATGAGTCGCCCAGTTGCAAGAAGGACATACCAGGAGAGTCGGAAGCAAGAAAGGAAAGTGTGAACGAAGTACCGGTGAAGCCGGCCAAGATAGTTGTACCAGGGGCAGCAATCAAGCCCATCTTGACAATAGCAGGCGTTCGAATGGATCCTTTCATCATCCAGCCGGCAACACAGCTGCCAGTAACTGATAGCCGGGCTGTCCCATGGAATTATGCTCGGATTACAACGACCTACAGAGGAAAGGAGGTGAAAGAGGAAGTTTGTGAAGCCCAAGGGTTGACCCGCTCGGGGAGATGTTTTGCCTCTGCGGAATTGAGGAAGACCACTCCGGCAGTATTGAAAAAGCCGGTCACCGATGAAGAAGGCGGAAGAATTCTTGAAAAAGATGAAGCTGCACGACTACTCCGTCTTAGAGCAGTTGAAGAAGACTCCGGCGCAAATATCATTGCTATCCTTGCTGATACATTCGGAAGAACATCGGCAAGCATTGATGAAAGTCCCGAATGAGGCACATGTACCGGATAAAATCTCAGTGAGCCATTTGGAGAAGATCACCAATCGGATCTTCGAAGCAAATCGGATCACCTTCACCGATGACGAGTTGCCTGAGGAAGGCACCGAGCACAACAAGGCCTTATATCTTACGGTGAAGTGTGAGGAGGCGGTGGTCACCAAAGTCCTTGTCGATAATGGGTCCAGTGCTAACATTTGTCCTCTCTCTACATTGGACAAATTAAAAGTAGACATCGGCAGGGTACGCAAGAACAGCGTATGTGTTCGAGGGTTTGACGGAGGAGGCAAAGCGTCGGTTGGTGACATAGTGCTAATCTTGACAATTGGGCCAGTGGAGTTCACCATGGAATTCCAGGTGCTGGACATGGTGGTGTCATATAACCTCCTGATAGGGCGACCATGGATCCATGCCGCAAGAGCGGTTCCATCCAGCTTGCACCAACTCGTCAAGTTCGAGTGGGACCAACAGGAGATCGTCGTCCATGGAGAGAACGATCCACAATCGGGCACCATCATTCCCTTTGTTGAAACAGAAGAAGATGTTGGGCCGTGGGTATATCAGTCTGCGATGTGGTGTCCGCCCACCGAGTTCCGGAAGGGGAATGCATTCCCGATGACAGAACAATTACTGCGGATGTCATGGTGGCTCATGAAATGTTGCGACATGGTTTCATACCCGGTAAAGGTCTAGGTGCATCTCTCCAAGGAATCATACAACCGGTATCCGTGGTCGAGAACTTGGGAACCTTCGGTTTGGGATTCCGGCCAACATCGGAGGACATCCGGCGAGCAAAGAGGAGTAAGCGAGAAGACACGGGTGCTCCCAAAGCCTCGTTCCACGCCTTTCCTAATCTTTTGTCAGTCCCGAGCAAGAGGACATCCAACGACAAAGATTCCCGGTTCTACGATCAGGCCAGACGAAGAGTTCTTAAAAAAGTTCGAGGACCTATTTACGGATGTATGTATGCTCGAGGACGGTGAAGGATCTAGTCATGCCGAGATACAATTTGTGGGACCAAAGGCAAACCTGAATAACTGGAAGGCTACTCCTCTCCCCGTCCGGAAGGAGTCTTGGTAGTTTGTCTTGGATTGTTTTTCTCTCGAAATTTTGTGTTGGGGGTTTGTCCCCGGAGTAAAATCCCGTTGTTTTTAGTTCATTTTTGATTTAAGTTTGCGTTTGTTTTCCCTTTGTACAATTCCCATTAATGAAATTTGGTTCCTTCGTGTCTAATTTTGTTTATCTTTTTCCTTCTTTTTACTTTTCTGAACAGCCTTTTTGCAACTGATCTTAATGATATGGCGTGCTTAAAGATTAATCAATCCAGTCTAGAAAGTCAATCGGGTTTGGAAATAATAACGCATGAAATAAGAAGTGACGAGAGTGAGTCAGAGTACGGCGATGATGAAGCCGTAGAAGAAATCGGTGAAGAATTAAGTCACTTCGAGGAAAAACCCAAACCGAATTTAAATGATACCGAGGCCGTTAATCTAGGGAATGCGGATGACGTCAAAGAAACCCGGATAAGTGTCCATATTGAACCCAATTTGAGAGAAGAATTGATCAAAACACTCATGGAGTTTAAAGACATTTTCGCATGGTCGTACGACGACATGCCCGGACTCAACACTGATCTAGTGGTTCATAGATTACCCACTGATCCGGCATATCCTCCCGTCAAGCAAAAGCTGTGGAAATTCAAGACGGAGATGAGTGTGAAGATTAAGGAGGAGGTAACCAAGCAATTGCATGCGAAAGTCATTCGTGTCACCCGATACCCCGAATGGTTGGCTAACGTAGTACCGGTGCCAAAGAAAGACGGAAAGATCAGAGTGTGCGTGGACTATCGCAATCTCAACAAGGCGAGTCCTAAGGATAATTTCCCGCTTCCCAATATCCATATCCTGATTGATAATTGCGCCGGGCGCGAAATCGGATCCTTTGTGGACTGTTATGCGGGATATCATCAGATTTTGATGGATGAAGAGGACGCAGAAAAGACGACTTTTATCACACCGTGGGGAACTTATTGCTACCGAGTGATGCCGTTTGGTTTGAAGAATGCAGGGGCAACATATATGAGGGCGATGACTACGGTATTCCATGACATGATACACAAGGAAATCGAGGTGTACGTGGATGATGTGATCATAAAATCTAGACGTCAAGAAGACCATGTTGCCGACCTCAGGAAGTTCTTTCAAAGACTTCGAAGGTACGACATCAAGCTCAATCCGGCCAAATGTGCATTCGGAGTTCCATCAGGAAAGTTGCTAGGATTCATCGTCGGCCGACGGGGCATTGAGTCGGACCCATCCAAAATCAAGTCCATTCAGGAGCTACCCCCGCCAAAGAATAAAACAGAGGTAATGAGCTTGTTGGGAAGGTTAAATTACATCAGTAGGTTTATTGCTCAGCTTACAACAACCTGTGAACCCATATTCCGTCTGTTGAAGAAAGACACTGCGATAGAATGGACGACAGAATGTCAGGAAGCATTTGACCAAATCAAAGGGTATCTGTCAAACCCACCCGTACTAGTTCCGCCTGAACCGGGTAGACCCCTGATTCTTTATCTGACGGTTTTGGAGAATTCGTTTGGCTGCGTACTGGGGCAGCATGATCTTACTGGCAGGAAGGAACGGGCCATTTACTACCTCAGTAAGAAATTTACAGTCCACGAGGTCAAGTACACTCATCTAGAAAAGACATGTTGCGCCCTGACTTGGGTAGCCCAAAAGCTGAAACACTATTTGTCTTCTTACACCACTTACCTCATTTCGCGTTTGGATCCGTTGAAGTATATTTTCCAGAAACCTATGCCTACAGGGAGGTTAGCAAAATGGCAAATATTACTTACGGAGTTCGACATCATATACGTGACAAGGACGGCTATGAAAGCTCAAGCCCCGGCCGATCACTTAGCCGAGAATCCCGTTGACGACGAATACGAACCTTTGAGGACGTATTTTACAGATGAGGAAGTATTGCAGATTGAGGGGTTAGAACTAACCAAGGATCCAGGATGGAAGCTCTTCTTCGACGGAGCGGCGAACGCAAAAGGAGTCGGAGTAGGGGCTGTGCTCATATCTGAAACAGGACATCATTATCCTGTTACTGCTCAACTGCGTTTTCATTGCACCAATAATATGGCCGAGTACGAGGCATGTATCTTGGGGTTGCGATTAGCGGTGGACATGGATGTACAGGACGTCTTGGTCTTGGGGGACTCGGACCTTCTGGTACATCAGATTCAGGGAGAATGGGAAACCAGAGATTTAAAGCTTATCCCATATCGTCAGTGTTTGCATGATTTGACCAAACGCTTTCGATCGGTAGAATTCAAGCACATCCCAAGGATGCATAATGAGGTTGCCGACGCGTTGGCTACTTTAGCATCAATGCTACATCACCCGGACAAGGTTCGTGTCGATCCGTTACATATCCATGTCCGGAATCAACATGCTTATTGTAATGTGATAGAGGAAGAGGTGGATGGTGAGCCGTGGTTTCATGATGTCAAGGAATACCTCCGGTTAGGAGTATACCCAGAGCAAGCAACTGGAGATCAAAAGCGAGCTATTCGGCGGTTGGCGAACGGATTTTTCCTTAGTGGAGGGGTGCTATACAAAAGAACCCCGGACTTAGGATTGTTGAGATGTATAGATGCAAATCAAGCCACAACAGTGATGACGGATATACACTCGGGAGTTTGCGGACCACACATGAGCGGATACGTATTGGCAAAGAAGATTCTTCGAGCAGGATATTATTGGCTCACTATGGAGCGGGATTGTATAAGTTTCGTGCGAAGATGCCATCGGTGTCAGATACACGGAGATTTGATTCATTCTCCGCCGACTGAATTGCATACAATGTCAGCACCATGGCCGTTTGTCGCATGGGGTATGGATGTTATTGGACCTATTGAGCCTGCGGCTTCCAATGGTCACAGGTTCATTCCGGTAACGATTGATTATTTTACCAAGTGGGTGGAGGCCAAAACATTCAAATCAGTGACCAAGAAGGCGGTGGTGGACTTCGTACACTCCCACATCATTTGTAGGTTTGGAATTCCAAAGATGATCATTACGGATAACGGTGCAAATCTTAACAGTGGATTGATGAAAGAGGTATGTCAACAGTTCAAGATTACACACCGAAATTCCACACCGTATCGCCCAAAAGCAAATGGTGCGGTCGAGGCAGCAAACAAGAACATAAAGAAGATATTGAGGAAAATGGTAGAAGGATCTAGGCAATGTCATGAAAAGTTACCATTTGCGCTGTTGGGTTATCGCACTACCGTCCGGACTTCGGTAGGTGCAACTCCTTACTTGTTGGTGTACGGGACTGAAGCAGTAATACCCGCAGAAGTTGAGATTCCATCCCTCCGAATTGTCGCTGAAGCTGAGATTGATGACGACGAGTGGGTCAAAACCCGATTAGAGCAATTGAGCTTGATCGATGAAAAGAGATTGACAGCAATATGTCACGGCCAATTGTATCAAAAGAGAATGGCGAGAGCATATAACAAGAAGGTACGTCCCAGGGAGATTTGAAGTGGGACAGCATGTGCTGAAGAGAGTTCTACCCCATCAGGCCGAAGCGAAAGGCAAGTTCGCTCCAAATTGGCAAGGACCGTTTGTGGTGACTAGAGTATTATCCAACGGCGCTCTATGTCTGACTGACGTTGAGGGAAGATGCACCGATATGGCTATCAATTCCGATGCAGTCAAGAGATATTATGTGTAATTCTTTAATGCATTTGTCAACGTTTGGTTTCGTTTGTGTGTATTTGGCATTTTTCGGAGAGTGAAATGACAGAGGCAATTTTTCTACTACCCAAACACTTTAACCTTTGTTTCCCCATTTTGAGCCTTAATTATTCTTTCATATACCCTCTTTCGGAATCATCAAGGCGGATGTGTAACAGAATAGAAAAGAAACAAAGAAGTAATACAAGAAAAAGTGAACTACGTTCGACCTGATTCCTCAAGAAGGATACGTAGGCGCCACACGGCTCGGTCATAATAAAATAAAAATCAAAAAAATCCCCCAAGCAACAAAACTGGGGCAGAAGTCATTGTTTCGTTTGAAAGATAGTATGGATTCCGAAAGTTGTAGTAAGCTAACCGTTGAGGCTAAACCCCTTTCTTCAGCCTCACGCGCAGAAACCATATCAAGAACCAGAAAGACCTCTCGATCAGTATTTGAGAAGTGCCAAGTCATGTGAATGAAAGCCAGGAGTGACATCCCGACCCTCGATTGAATCCAGGATGCAAGCCAAAAGGGGATAACGCTCTAGAGGGAATCTCATGGGTGATACCCCGCCGCAGGGAAAGAAAGCATAAATGAGAGAGTCTTAACGGTGAAAACCCTCGCGGGCACCTTAAGGCGAAGGAAGTTGAGAGAAGTAAAATGAGAGAGTCTTACGGTGAAAACCTTCACGGGCACCTTAAGGCGACGGGAGATAGAGAGAAATGAGAGAATCTCATTAGTGAAAACCCTTTGAAGGGCACTGTGAGGTGACAGGACGAGATGGTTACAAGATGTCTGCATGAGACAGGGTTTGGACATCCGTTTACCTCTAGCAGGACGCGGCATCAGAAAGTGATTGATATGAATAGACTGGGTAGTTTAATCTCAAAGGCGCGGCATAACCATTGGATCAGGCACACATTCAGATAAGTTTTCCTATTTTTGAGTTCAGAAAAGTTTTTCTCTTCTTTTGTCATTTGCGGTCAGTATTCTTTTCTTTTCTTTCATTTTCGAAAATTGATTTTTCAAAGCTTACTACCAAGTCTCCCAAAGCAATATATTGAAAGTGAATAGGCATGGAACGAGGCAATAAGACAGGAAGTCGTTACGATAGTGAGATTGGGATGACAGGCCGAGTGGAAGGTTCGCAAGAATTATGGAGTATGATGGACACATGTGGCATGTCCGAAAGATGATTTCACGCAACAGATCACCGGCTAAAAAGAGTCGGATCAAACCAAAGAGTGGAATAAAAGGAAAGATGAGAGGTCGTTCGTGGAAAAAGCATCGTCCCAAGCAAGCGTCAACGTCGTCCTCAAAGTTCGAGAGAGGCCAAGCAGCTGAAAGAGAATGGCCCCAACAAGAGTGGCACGACCACTCACCGCATTTTGAAACTAACAATTTTTCTTTGATTTAAAAGCAGGAAAAGAGGGTTCGTTGGCAGAAAAGCATACCGTCCAGAAGTTTATCAAACTGGGGCAGAAAATTTTCTCCCGTTGCGAAAATTTTCTGGAAAGCAAGACTCAGAGGATAAGGGTAGAAAGCAACGCAAGATTTCGGGAAGTACCAGCTCCGAGCAGAATAGTTTTGAGAAAGGCCAGACGACACGATGGGGTAATATTTGAGCTTGGTATCACCCCCAGCAGTCGTGGGAAAATAAAACAATGGCTTCGAGATTCTCCTCGCAGTATTACATCTCATAATTTGTTCGAGGAGGCAAAAGCGTGAGTCCCAGAGGAGGTATGGGAAGAAGGAAGAAAATGAGGGGTGAAGGAAACAAAGAATGCTCCCCCAGCAGCATCATCCCCAGCAGACGAGTAGACAGTTCAAAAATACCCCCAGCTGCCAGAAGAAAAGTAATACGACCCAGGGGAAGGCAATTCCAAGACAGGATAATTCAGAAGAGAAAATGGTCCGAGAGGCAATGCAGAAAGAAGGAAATGGTACAAGAGGCAAGGAAGGTAATCAAGATAGGATGAAATCAGTGAGTAGTAGTCGAAGTCAGGGAGCCCGCCTGGAGAATGGAGTGGCGATTTATTTTGAAGTTATAGGTTGAAGTCAGGGAGCCCGCCTGGAGAATGGAGTGGCGATTTATTTTGAAGTAGTATTTGAAATCAGGGAGCCCGCCTGGAGAATGGAGTGGCGATTTATTTTGAAGTAGTATTTGAAATCAGGGAGCCCGCCTGGAGAATGGAGTGGCGATTTAATTTTGAAGTTGTAGTTGAAGTCAGGGAGCCCGCCTGGAGAATGGAGTGGCGAATTAGTTTTGAAGTTGTAGTTGAAGTCAGGGAGCCCGCCTGGAAGAATGGAGTGGCGATTTATTTTGAAGTTGTAGTTGAAGTCAGGGAGCCCGCCTGGAGAATGGAGTGGCGATTTAATTTTGAAGTAGTAGTTGAAGTCAGGGAGCCCGCCTGGAGAATGGAGTGGCGATTTAATTTTGAAGTTGTGGTTGAAGTCAGGGAGCCCGCCTGGAGAATGGAGTGGCGATTTAATTTCGAAGTAGTGGTTGAAGTCAGGGAGCCCGCCTGGAGAATAGATGCGATTTAATTTTGAAGTAGTAGTTGAAGTCAGGGAGCCCGCCTGGAGAATGGAGTGGCGATTTCATTTCGAAGTAGTGGTTGAAGTCAGGGAGCCCTCCTGGAGAATGGAGTGGCAATCTATTTTAATTTGATTGAGGAAAGCAGTTGAAGGTAACAGAAATCTCCGGCATGAATCCAAGTTCGTAAGCAGAGGGAGGCAACAAGGATCAGAACAGATAGACTCAGATTGCGAAGGAGAATAGTTCAAAGATCATAAAGAAGGAAACAATGGTCGGAGTTCGGCAATCAAGATAGGCCGAAATAACAGTTGGCAGAAGAGAAGAAGCGTCAGAAGAAACACCAAGTCAGACAGGATGGCAAGGAGCGCGACAAGATCAAGTTAAAAAGGATAGATAAGAACTTGTAGTACTGTAACTTAGTCTAGCTTCTTGTTTTTGTTGCTTAGTACGGTGTAACAAGGAGATCAGCTAAGCGGTGGTAACAGCAGTAACAGCAGTAACAGCAGTAACAGCAGTAACAGCGAGATCGCAAACTTCCCGAACTACATTGACCTGATTCCCTTTTAGCCAGGGATATGTAGGAGACCTTCTGAAGCAAAGGTTCGGTCAAACTTTTCAAAAAATGCTTCACACGGAGTGCTCAAATAGGCAAAAGTCGCTCGTATCGGCTCACTTGTCTTTGCACGAAAACTCTTCATGTTTCCGCGCAAAGAGGGGCAGCTGTGAGCACGTAATATTTACCTCACGCGAGCTACTCCCAAATGAAATCAAAACAAAATGGTTTGTTTTTATTGTGGGCATTTTTGTGTATTCTTGTGAAATTTTGCATTTTTGAGGACTCGAGCTTGTTTGTCTAAGTAAATAATTAATCAGAAAAACAGAAAATATATATGCGCATCTGTGTTTTGTCAATTGGTTGATTTTCTATTTTGAATTAATGAAGCATTTGTTTTACTACTCAATTTTGTTTTCGAAGTGGCTTTTATTTAAAATGAGTATTGATGAAGCAAGAGGCTAAAAATACAAGCTCTCCAGGCCCAAATGCTTTGCTCCACCCGGTCCGTTCAATGAGTCTCTAAGACTCATGAAACGGCGTAGCACGACATCAAAGCTACGTCGTTCTAGCACTAGCAGATCTCATCCGTTGACCCATTCCAAATCCAACGGTCGAGATCACACCATCCTAACCCAGGTGCCCGACCCAGTTAGCCCGGACCGACCCAGTCTCCTCTTAATCCAAACGGTGCCGTCTTGGTTGACCTCAAAAGATCCTGGCCCTTAATCACACATGATCCAACGGCCAGGATCGAATCTCTCACCTAGTATATAAGCATAATACCATACCCAGCCCCCCAAGCCAGGCCCCCCCCTCACGCCTATCGTCTCTCTTAGAGACTAATTAGTTCGCCGTCCGCCGCCGTTTGCGCCGCCTGCCGGAAATCGCCTCACGGCGGTTCCGGTAGGCCAATCACCCTCAAATTAACACCGTAAAATCTCCCACACCTCCTCTACATGGATCCGTTGGCCGTTAGTCTCGAATATTACTCAAACGGTTCGAATATCCATTTGAAACTCGCCGGAACTTGGACCTCTATCCCAAACCACCTCAAATTCACACCAACCAGTCCTCACACCTCCCTCACACCCCTACCAACCTTGATTTCGTTCGAATCCAACCCAAAAGCCCCGAGCCCCAAAAGCGGCACCAAGAACCCTAGAAATCCAAATCTAGGTTGTCTGTGTAATTCAATGGAAATTGGGGTCTAATAGACCTTAGTCTAGGTGTTCTCAACTGAGAACACCCCGATTAAGGTCCATTGAACCCCAAAACGGATGAGTCCAGCGGCCCGCCTCATGAATTTCTTATGAGGTATTCGTTTCTTCCCTGGTCGATTTAATTCGATTATGTGAACATGTGTGGTTGCTTTATCTGTGTTTTAGTTCTTATTTGTTATGCTTTTAATTTTTTCGCATCAGTTAGTCTGTTCTTCTATCCCCAAAGACCTTTATTTGGTCAATCATTGTTCTGTTCATTTGAATGTGTTAGTTATAAGATACGAACTCGCGTCGATTAGCGTCGTCAAATAGTTAACTTCGCATATGTCCGGCATTTGCCGAGATTTTGTTGCTGTTGTTTAGTCAACTAATCTGTTATCATTGCCATGTGTTGTAGTTGATTAGAGGTCGTTTTTTTCCTAATTACATGGGTTGAGTTATTTGAATTACCATACAGTAATCAGCATCCCTGGATTGAATAGGACTGTTTGATTGATTTGAAGATAAAGTTATGATTCAAATTAGCTAACTAGGAAATCAAGGTTTAACATTTAGAGTCTTTGGTGTCCTGCGCATGAGGCTAAGCAGTGGGATTCACTGTCACAACAGAGCAAGCCCACCAGTTGTCCCCTTGCCACCAATTTTTAATTGATAAACCCATGCCTGGACAATAGATAGTGGGAATATAGGCAGAGCATGGTCTGGCAGAGATAGGAGTGGGCAGAGCAATAGTTAATTGATAGCAGGCATTCAGGAGGGGTTGGAGTTTTTAGCTATAATGTAGCATCACACTGGAGAAAGAGGGGAGAGTAGCTGGAGGGAGCAAATAGACAGTAATAGCTGAAAAGAAAGAACCTGAGACAGAGATCACATAGCAAAGATACATTTCGAAAATACATAGAGAGACATTGAAAGCATATAGTCATTCACACATAGACCCTGGCCATTGTTTCATTAAAGTTTTAGTGTTGCTGCTTGGTCTGTTGGTTGCTGCTGGTCCAGTGTTGTGGCTGGTGTGTCTATTGTTTGCTGTGGGTCTGTTTGATTGTTGCTGCTGTGTGGTGTTGCTGCTGGTCCATTGTGTTACTGCTGGTACCTTGATGTTGTTGGTTTATTGTTGTATGATGCTGCTGTGTTGAGTTTGCCACTGGTGGTTATTGTTGTTGCTGTTGGGTCTATTGTTGCTGCTGGTCCAGTATTGTTCTTGTGTTATTATTGTTGCTGTGCTAGTGCAACTGTGATTGCCACTGCCTGTTGTCCTATTTTGTTGTTGCTGCTGGCTGAATCATTGGATACTGTTTGATTGCTGCTGGGTTCAAGTTTAGCCACTGGTTCATTAATTGGTAGGGTTTGATCACTGTTGGTTTGTTGGGGCTATAGCTGGTTCACTGGTTGTTTTGGTGTTGAGTTGTTTGCTGTTGTGTTTATTGAGTTTGCTGCTGGTCTATCTTTGTTGCTGTGGTGTTTACTGTGTGGTCGTTGTGTTTACTGTGTTGCCACTGGTTGCTCCTGTTACTGTTGCTGCATTGCCACTGCTCACTCATCTTCGTTCTTCCGCATTCCAGGTACACATCCCCGTTGTTGTAATTCCTTGGTTCGAAAAGAATGAAGCCTGAAGCTTATGTTTGAAGTCTGTTGAAACATGTAGTCGTCTAAAGTTCTTATGTTTAATTACGTTCCGTTATTCTCTAATTAAGTTTGTATTGCTAGTCTTGGTTATGGAAAAATGTAGCTAGACCAAAGATACACTGTCATTAGATAAGCACGTAAACCTGAATTAGTCTGTTGTATCTCTATTCAATCTTCTCTGCTCATGTGTGTAATCTCTAACTCTGTTAACGTTAGACCTTATGTTAAAAGCAAGATTAGCTAGGGAGTTATTACTCAACCGAATGACGTAATTAGATTAAAGGAGTCGGGGGTGCATTTCATGCGACCCGACCCCAATTTCGGGCAAGAGCAAATAAAGCGTGTCAGGAACCACAGGCGCATTTCATGTGGTGTGGTTCGTAGCAAGTTTTAAATAATTTGGAATCAACTCCTAAGTAAAATATAGTGGGATGTAGTTCGCTTTAGATTTGAATCAAAGGTGCGCCTCGCCCAATAGTTACACTAATCGCACGACCTTCATAAATGTACATATAAAATACTTAGATTTTGAGATGCGTCGCTTCTTAACGAATATCACGCCCTTCTCAACAGTGTAAATAAGTAATCGATCTGGGCGCATATTTTAGTTCTATCTTCTTAAATACGGGTGTGCATTTCATGCGACCCGGATCCAAACCCCGAAATGTTGAATAAGAATATGTCGAGGATCCGGGTGCATTTCATGTGACGTGATTCGAAAGCATATTTTTTAAGCAACTTTCTCTTTCGTAAATCATAACCAATAATAAAAGCGGTAAAGGGATATTAACTTGCACTAAGTACCTAATTGTAAAAAAGCAGATAGATAAGCCAAACACGACAGTTGAGCGACCGTGCTAGAACCACGGAATTCGGGAATGCCTAATACCTTCTCCCGGGTTAATAGAATTCCTTATCCGGATTTCTGGTTCGCGGACTGTTAAATAGAGTCATTCTTTTCCTCGATTCGGGATTTAATCGGTGACTTGGGACACCATAAATCTCCCAAGTGGCGACTCTGAAATAATTAAAATAAATCCCATCTCGATTGTCCTTTAATTGGAAAAACTCTTTGCATCCTCGCGGGTGCGTAAAAAAGAGGTGTGACATCACACATATTTGCCATCAAGAGAAACGACTTAGAAGATGACGAAATCGAGTCGGTTTTGTTGAAAAAGCTTTGAGAAACCCTGTCAAAGGGAGCTGTGATATGGTATCACAATTTACCCCCTAATTCTATTAACTCATTTGCTATGCTTGTAGATGCCTTTGTAAAAGCGCATGCAGGGGCCATCAAGGTCGTAACAAGAGATCAAGCCTTTTCAAAATAAACAAATAGATAGTATAATGCTCAGGGAATTCGTGTCTAGGTTTTAAATGGAACGAATGGATCTGCCTTCGGTTGCGGATGATTGGGTCATTCAGGCGTTCACTCAAGGACTCAACCCCCAAATCTCCTTAGCTCCACATCAGCTAAAACAGAATTTGATAGAATACCCATCGGTAACTTAGGCCGATGTCCATAACAAGTACCAATCAAAGATCAGAGTCGAGGGTGATCAGCTCGGGGCCCCTCCGGGTTCGTTTATCCCATAAGAACTAATAAGGTCTAAGAGATTCATCGATCATGAACCAAGACCAAACAGAGATCGGTATTAACCGTATAACAGGGATTCAGGTGTATACCTGCATTGCTAGTATCGTATCTACCACCGGGCTCATCAAAGATACCAAGTGGCTTCGGCATTACAGTCCAATCCTACTAATAGAGACCCTAACCTGATGTATAAGTACCATGGCACTCATGGCTACATGACCTATGACTAACGGCAACTAAGAGAAGAAGTCTCCCGGTTATTCAATAATGAGCACCTCCGGGACATCCTGAGTGACCAAACTGAAAATCACTTTAGGAATAGGGAATTCAACAAACAAACCGAACAAAAGGAACCTTAGCACGTCATTAACATGATTATTGATGGAGTTGACGTCCCCAGGGACTAATGCTAATGCGCACTAAGATGTCCATTACAAGGAAATAATGAAATCGACATTATATATCGGAGGGAACCATCTCTTTGAATAATGAGGATGCTGAAGGCATCGTGCAACTGCATAATGATGCACTAGTAATATATGAACTCATAAATAAATCTCGAGTTATGCGCATGTTAATTGATCTAGGTAGCTCGACCAATATCATCAGATGGAGGGTCGTAGAACAGTTGGGTTTACAAGGCCAAATAGTGCTTGCAGTCCGAGTTTTAAACAGATACAACATGGCGCGCGAAACTACTAAATGAGAGAATACCCTCTTTGTAAACACTGTCGGGACCATTCAGGAAATGAATTTCTATGTGACTGAAGGGGATATGAATATAATTCTCTATTCGGAAGGCCATGGATTTATAATGAGGGTAATACCCCCAACGCTACACCAAACACAGAAGTTCCCCACACTGGGAGGGATCAAGACGATTTATGAAGAATAATCAACTGCAAAAGAATTGTTCCCTGTTAATGAGGTGATCCTGGTTTCCACTCTCTCGACATTAAATAATAAAGAGCCAACTAGGAAGAAAGAAACTAAACATCAATCACCGATATTACCCCCAACCGAACAGGAGAAGCAATAAGTATACGAGTATGATGATTACAAAATCCCTATATCGTTCACCTCCCCTAATGATACCTATGCCACAAAATTAACTATCGAGGAGCTGGAGAAAGTTATATTGATCGAACGCTTGCCCGGTCGAAAAGTATACCTGGGCACGGGGTTAACTCCCTAGCTAAGGAAAAAACTCATTTAATTCCTTATAGCTAAAATAGATTGTTTCTCTTGGTCCCACCTTGATATTATAGGGATACCGCCATAAATAACCACTCATAAGCTCACCTTGTCTCCAAAGTTCCACCAAGAAAAATAGAAGAGGAGGCCTCAGTCCAAAGTCAAGCATACATTCATCAAAGACGAGGTATCCAAAATCCATAAAATAGGTTCCATTCGGGAAGTAAAATACTCGAATTGGTTGCTTACGTAGTGGTAGTGCTTATAAATGGGAATAAATTAAAAATATGCGTATAAACAAGGCGTGCCCTAGGGACTCTTTTCCTTTTCCTAACATTGATCGCATGATCGATGCAATGGTCGGAACGAGATACTCAACTTTCTCGAAGCTAATGTAATGCCATTCGGACTAAAGAACTCTGGTGCCACTTATCAAAGCCTAGTAAACCGTATTTTTAAAGAACAAATAGGAAAATCAATGGAGGTTTATATTGACGACATGCTAATTAAGTCCCTGCAAGTAGAGGACCATATGAAACATTGGCATAAAACCTTACGACATGTTGAGGAGATACAATATGAAGCTCAACCCGAAAAAATGCACCTTCGGGTCGGATCCGGAAGGCTCATGGTATCCAACCAGGGGATCGAGATTAACCCCAATAAAATCAAAGCCATAGAAAATATCACCATGGTGGATAGTGTTAAGGCTATTCAGAGGCTAACCGGGCGTATAGCTGCCTTGGGCTGAGGTCCTCGAACAAAATCCATCGATGATTCTCACTATTGAAAATGAAGAATAACTTTTCTTGGACCCCGGAGTGCCAACAAGCCTTGGGTGAACTCAAATGGTACCTTTCGAATCCACCCCTACTCCATACTGCGAAGGCAAATGAACAACTATAACTTTATTTGGCGGTATCCGAAGTGGCGATAAGTATAGTCCTAGTAAGGGAAGAGGAAGGTACTAGTTCCTAAAACAATGTATCTTCACCTACAGAAATTGGCGCGCACTTTACTAAGTGCCTCCAGAAAGTTGAAATCGTACTTTCAATGTCACCCCATATGCGTAGTAACTTCTTACCCATTAAGGAATATAATACATAAACCCGAGCTCTTGGGCCGATATGACAAATGGGTCATAGAAATTAGCGGGTATGATATTGATATATCGACCCCGAACCGCCATCAAATCACAAATTTTTGGTAGAGTATATGGCTGACTTTAAACCGGCCACAATACCCAAAGTCGAAAAGGAATTGATTGCCCTTAGAGACTTCCTCAGGAATCTAACCCTCTTTACGGATGGTGCCTAAATGCATAGGGGTGCAGACTCGACATCGTGTTGAAGCCGCCTCTGGGCAACATAGTTAGAAAATAAATTAGAACTGCAAAATTGACTAACAATGAGGTCGGTTATGAGGCCATGATTGTAGGTCTCGAATTGTCTAAAAGCTTGGGTGCCGAGGTAGTCGAGGCTAAGTGTGATTCCCTCATTGTGATAAATCAAGTTAACGTAATGTTTGAAGTAAAAGATGAATGAATGCGAAGGTATTTAGACAAATTGTAGGTAATGTTCCATCGGTTCAAATAGACCCTATAGCACATTCCCTGAGATCCAAATAGCAAGGCCGATACTCTATCTAACTTGGGGTCATCGGTTGATGACGATGAATTCAGCTTAGGAACGATCGTACAAATCATGAAATCGACAGTGGAAGAAGGCCATGCCGATATAAACTCAAAAAGTTTAACTTGGGATTAAAGTAACAAGTATATAGACTACTTAAAGAATAGGAAGTTTCCCTCGGATCCTAAAGAATCAACAGCTCTACGGTGGCCAGTTCAGCCTATCCAAAGGTATAGACTATGTGCCTATCCAAAGGTATAGACTATGTTCATAAGAACGTTCGATGGCCTGCTCGGCATATGCTTGGGACCAAGAGTATATTGAATATACTTTGAAGGAAGTTCATGAAGGAACCTGCAAAAACTATTCGGGGGTGGAATCTTTGGTTCGTAAGATACATAGAGAAATATGCAAAGGAATTTGAACGAAAATGCAATGGATGTCAGAGAAATGCATCGATGATCTATCAACCCGAAGAGATACTACATTTGGTCATGTCAACTTGGCCATTCATGAAGTCGGGAATGGACATTGTCTGTCCTATGAGCACCTGGTACGGCTCAATTCATACTATTTATGACCGATTATTTTTCCAAGTGGGTCGAAACTCAAGCGTTAGATAAGGTCCAAGAAAATATAAGCCGATGAATTTATTTGGGACCACATAATATGTCGGTTTGGGATATCGACCGAGATAGTGTGTGATAACAAGAAGTAGTTAATCAGTAGAATATACAAATATTTCAAAGACGATAAGATCAAAAAGATCTTGTCAATACCCTATCACCCTAGTGGTAACAGGCGGGTGGAATCAACAAACAAGACCATACTTCAAACCTAAAGAAAAGGTTTACTGATGGCAAAAGGAAATGGAAGGAAATTCTGGCTGAAGTCATGTGGGCGTTCCGTACAACCTCAAAATCTAGTACCGGGGTCACTCGTTATTATTTGTTTGTGGTGAAAAAGCAATAATACCAGTTGAAGTAGGAGAATGAAGCCTTATGAGATGGAAGAATAAAACGAAGAGTCCATGAGCACGAGCCTGGAACTATTGGATAAAAGGCGCAAGGCCTCCCTAGTCCGGTTGGTCGCCCAGAATTAACGGATAGAAAGGTATTACAACCATAGATACAACCTCTAACAATTCAATATCAGGGACTTGGTTTTAAGAAAATTAACACTGTACACCCGCAAACCGAATAAGGGGAAATTGGGAAGGACCATATAGAGTCAACGACACTACTGGTAAAGGCCGTACAAACTCGAAGATGTACTACTACTGAATAACTAGAATATGACACACTTAAAGAGGTACTACTACTAAGGTACGATCTACACCTTTTTACAATAATACATATCTGCCCCGAAAAAAAGAGAAAATGGAAATAATTACAAATGAAGGTGACTTGAGACTTGCGAACGCAGCAGTAGGTTACCGTAAGTCTCCACTGCGATGACCCGCACAACTACTAACGATCGATACCTGGATCCGTATAAAAAAAATATACAGAAGTGTAATATGAGCACACTACGGCGGTGCCCAGTAAGTATCAAGACTAGCCTATGTGGGATAGTGACGAGGAACAGTCAGGACACCTACTGGTCAATTAAAATTAACGGATATGGTAATAAACATCAATATAAAGATAACGAAGTAATACCAGCTACGGAGTGAAAATCCAGGTACAAACAATATAAACAATAAAGGGAGAACATGGTTAGTAACAGACGGAGATCACGTAAATCAGATAAACCAACCAATTTAATACCGATATAGCAAAGACAGAGACAAGAATGTATCCAACTAAAGAAAATAATGTCAACTAATCCTATCAAGTTTAATACACCATCTCGACCATTTCAATCCTCGATTTCTCATATCATAATCTCAACTTTTGCACTTTCAGCGCATATGGCACCTTGTGCCCGCATATTTTCCATCTCACTTTTAACAACAAAATTTCCATGATATACAATATCAAATATCCTTACAAGTACACTTAAGATGTTCAAGAAGTCCTATTTACATAATACAAATTAAATTTGAATTTCTAAATAAGTTTGAAGAAATTGGTGGGAAAAGATGAAGTTATTTTTAGAAATTATTATTGTAAGAAAATACCCCTTTAAATTTTAAATACAATATTAGAATAATTATTACATTTAACAGGTGAATTGAAAACTTAAAACTTAGTAGAAGTTTCTTTTTATGTAGAATAAAACCCCAGACGATTTAAGGGGATATAATTGAGAAACTAGTTTAATTAAGAATGTAACAATTATTGAAGTTTGAAGTATTGAAACGTATAAATAAATATATATAAATACGGTGAGGTATTGAAAATATTGTGGGTTCTAACACAAAGGATCACAACAAATGAAAGAATTAAACAGTTTAAACTTTTGAATTGATAACAACAACTAAACATAGCAAACCGAAGGTGCACGACAGCAAAATCCAATCACTAATAAGGATAAGAAGACCAAACACATAATTTCACTTTTATCTTGTTTATCTCATGGCAGGCGTGCCACCCGCACCCATTTCACTTATCTTGTGGTAGGCGTACCACCCGCTCCCATTTCATCATATCTTGTGGTAGGCATACCATCCGCTCTCATTTCATTATATCTTGTGGTAGGCGTACTACCCGCTCCCATTTGAATATATCTTATGGTAGGCATAACACCCGCTCCCATTTCAATATATATCTTGTGGTAGGTGTACCACCCGCTCCCATTTTATTATAGCATATGGTAGGCGTACCACCCACTTCCATTTTATTATATCTTGTTGTAGGCGTACCACCCGCTCCCTTTTCATTATATATTCGTCAAGTATTAAGGAATACCGGCAAGGAAATGATATGGAAATAACAATATTACGGCAAGGTAATAGGGAAACAAGGATATCCGGACAAGGGAGCCATTGACAAGAATAGACATGTCACAACAAGGGAACCAACAACAAGAATCAAATATGTCCTGGCAAAGGCGTCAGCTATAACCAAACTTGTACCAATAGTTAAGTTCACAATGAAACCTCCACTACAGAACATGATGTAATAAGCACGTGATAACTACACCGACAACTACAACAATTGGACATGTAACCTATTTGCACGAGGTCATAGAGGAACTCACAACCAAGAAGTACCAAAATAATAAGGAAGGCAATCACGTTAATTAAGGCAATTTAGGGTCAATGTAACACGTAACAATTACAGGAAACCTATCAACGTCATATGGTAGCTAGGCAAGCCAATTTACTCACCATATTTCCATTAACACAATCGTCCAGTTGTCAATTTAATTAACAATAATAATAATAATAATAATAATAATAATAATAATAATAATAATAATAATAATAATAATAATAATAATAATAATAATAATAATAATAATAATAATGTTAACTGCGGAAGTCTACTTCATAAATCTCAATATAAGTGTGAAATACTCAATATTATCCTCTACCCAAGATGTGGAGTCACAAACTCACGAACTACTAAGAATATCTACACATAATGGTCTGAAAGAAATATAATAACCGTCTGTCTCGAAACAATGAGACTACAACAACAATGAAAAATATAAGAAGAGACACCGGGCCTGCGGACGTCTGTAAGCTACCTTAGTCTCGAGAGTATGAAAATTCTGCTAGTGAACTACTGATGTTGCTGCTGCTCAAAACCTGAACCTGTGCAAAAATGCACAGAAGTGTAGTATCAGCACATTTCTACCCCATGTGCTGGTAAGTGCTTGGCTTATTCCGGTGAAGTAGTGACAAGCCTAGGACCAGACACTCACATAAACCTGTGTAGTTTTATATACATAGGTACCACAAAATAACAGAAATATTGAGCAACACAAATATCAAGGGAGGGAAAATTCTAGGGGGAGCACAATCGAATATACATAAAAAAAACAGAGTGCAACAAACAGTTATCACAAAACAAGAATTGAATAGTTGCACGACATCACCCTTCGTGCTATTACTCTCATCCTCACCAAAAAATGAAATAAAAGTGCACGACATCACCATTCGTTCTTTTACTCTCATCCTCACCAAATAAGCAAATAAAAGTGCACGGCATCACCCTTCGTGCTTTTACTCTCATCCTCACCAAATAAGCAAATAAAGGGCACGGCATCACCCTTCGAGATTTTACTCTCATCCTCACCAAATAAGAAAATAAAAGTGCACGGCATCACCCTTCGTGCTTTTACTCTCATCCTCACATTCATGGCACGGCATGATCCTTCGTGCAAGATTTAATTGACAATGGCACGGAATGTTCCTTCGTGCATAAATAGTAAAACGTGGCACGAAATGATCCTTCGTGCATAAATAGTAAAACATGGCACGGAATGATCCTTCGTGTGAATATAATTAACAATGGCACGGAATGATCCTTCGTGTGAATATAATTAAAAATGGTACGGCATCACCCTTCGTGCTTTATCACTCTTCCTCACCTAAACAACAGTCACAATCAACGGGCAAGAAGAATGAAATAAACAACAAGTACCATCCGGCAAGGGAGTAACAACAATCATAATAATATCCTGGCAAGAAAACAAGAACAACAATAACAATAAGGTCCCGGCAAGGGAACAATAACACAACCCTGCAAGGGCTCAATAATATAACATAGAAGAATTCCACATTAGTTCAAAACATGTACCAACAACGACTCACGGTCATGCTAGACACTGGTGTATAGATGCTTGTCACCACGCATATGCACCACACTCGATCATTTAGCAATTAGCAAGTTATTATACTCTATTCCTATTCCCTCAAGCTAGGATAGATCAAACACTTACCTCGACAGCTTATAGTCCACTCAATCCTCAAGCAATGCGTTTCCTTTCGAATTTGGCACCAAATCAATCGTATCTATACACAATTTATATAATATCATCAATCCCCTCAAATCGACCCCTCAACGGATATTCCTTTAAATCCATTTGTAGTTAAGCAAACAAGATAAGTAGCCAATGCCTTAGATGCCAACGCTAGTTCGACTTTGATCGCATAGTTTCGATCTCGTCAATTAACATCAGATTGAGAGTAGTGAAATCCAAGATAAATAACCTCACGTCTAATAATGAACCATGGTGAGTTATTTTTACCTAGCATAGTTGATCAATTTTCTCATTAGTTTATACCTTTCAGTCAATCTTCGGCCCTAATTTAACAAGTCACAGAATATGATATCGTCTTGTATTGGTCTTAATTGGAAATAACCTGAACGGACTTTTTTAGATAAATTGATTTTTTGTCTAGTCTAATAATCGCTTTAATCGGCATAGGTTAAAATAAGTGATCCGGGCACACATTGATTGGCATATTCGTCAAGAGCCCGAGTCTATGTTGCGACTAGGCTTGCTTTTGCTCAAAAACTAAATGTACAATTTTAAAATAATAAAACGATTTAAAGTTTAATTAGAGCACGTAATTTATAACATGTATTAAAATCAAATATTTTTAGCAATTTATAATAATTGAAGCGACCGTGCTAGAACCACGGGATCCGGGGGTGCCTAACACCTTCCCTCGGATCAATAGAATTCCTTACTAAGAATTTCTGGTTCGCAGACTTCATTTGGAAAGTCAAAATTCCTCGATTCGGGATTTGAATAAATCGGTGACTTGGGACACCTTAATTTATTTCAAGTGGCGACTCTGAAATAAACAGAATAATACCGTTTTGAATATTGTCACTTAAAATGGAAAAACTCCCATCGCCAGTTTTTTACCTCCCGGGGTAAGGGCGCGCCAAAGGAGGTATGACACCCGTCAAGGGAATCAACAATAGAAATAATAACATCCCGACAAGGGAATGAACATAGAAACAATAACCTCCCACCAAGGGAATCAGCAATAAAAATAATAACCTCATGGCATGCGAATCAATAATAAAGAATCTTGTTTCAATAGTTAGCTTTGCAATATAGATCTCAACTTGAGTCAATACTCAACAACGGTAAATTACCAAGAGAATGTCATAAGTCTTGTTGAACATGAATAGTTGTCAATTTAAGCATGATTAGTACATAATAAGGATCGTGGAAAATCAAGAAGCACAATAACTTTAACAAAATAATAAGACATAATAAGCACATGATAACTACACCGGTAACCATAACAATTGGACATGCAACATATATGCACGAATTCATAGAGGAACTCACAATCAAGAAGTATCAAAACAAAAAGGAAGGCAACCACTGAGCAGTTAAGGAAATTAGGGGTCAAGTAACAGGTGAGAATTAGAGGAAAACTAATGACATCATATGGAGAATATAGAGGTAGTTTAAGCAATTAGGAAACTCAATCATAACAGAATACTTTCCACATAATGAACCTAAGGTCCTAAGAACCCTAGAGGCAAATTTACCACAAATAAGTTCAAGAATACACTTGTCACCTCGTGTGCACGAACTATAATTAGCATAGAAGACTCAAACCCTAAGGGAAAGTTCCCCATACAAGGTTAGACAAGATGCCTACCTTAATCCAGCCAATTGAATACTCAATTTAGCTTTTCCTTTACCAATTCATCAATGCTGCTCCTAGCCAAAAATAATTTGAATACTTCAAACTATGCAAGAGAAAACAATTTCAATTAACAAAATTATGATTCTTATACAATTTACAAAAAGGCAACAAAAGTCAACTCCCTCGGCCCGCACCTCGAAACCTGACAAAATTTACAAAAACCGAACACCCATTCCACTACGAGTTCACCCGTACAAAAGTTATCCAATTCTGATACCATTTGATCCTTCAAATCATCATTTTATATTTTTGAAAGATTTCACAATTTTTACCAAATTTTTCTTTAGATTCTCATGAATTGATGTTAAATCTAAGATATAATCACAAAATATAGTTGACAACTGATTAACGGCACTTACCCAATGATTTGGTATAAAAATCTTCTTTCAAAATCGCCCACTTTCGGAGTTAGGGTTCAAAAAAATGAAAAATGAGCAAAAACTCGAAATACTCAGCTTTATGCAGGCTGCAGATGTCGCATTTGTGACACTAAATTTGCAAATGCGATCTTGCAAATGCGGAGATAGCTTTGCCAATGTGAAGCCTGGAATTACCTTGCTAAGGTCGCATTTGCGACAAAATCCTCGCAAATGCGATGAAGGACTTTCGCAAGTGCGACAGAGTTCTTCGCAAATGCGAACTCTGCCTAGCAGCTCGGACCTTGCAAATGTGATTGCTCCTTCGAAATTGCGGATGTCGCATTGCAACCAATACATCACAGATGAAATGATACTAGAATCAGAAATGAAAGACTATGAAAAGTTACTCCAAAGCCAACCCGAAACTCACCCGAACCCTCGGGGCTCCAAATCAAATATATACACAAGTCTAAAAATACCTCAATAACTTGCTCGCATGCTCAAATCATCAAGATAACTTCTTAATCCACGAATTGGATGCCAAAAGGCACGAAAATCCCTGAACCTGAAAAACTTCTAAAATTGCAGCCACGCGCCCGAACCGTATCAAATCAACTCCAAATGACACCAAATTTTGCAGGTAAGTCCAAATGATATAATGCGGCCGTTCCAACTTTCAAAATCGCATTCCAACCTCGATAACATAAAAGTCAAGCATGCTACTAACATCACCCAAAACTCATTCTAGAGCCATTTACTCAAAAGTCAAAGTCCCATCAAATTCTCACCGCTTAAGCTTCCAAAACTAGATTCCTTCTTCCAATCCCACTCAGATTCATCCGAAAACAAAATCCAACCACACACGCAAGTCGATACAAATAATATGAAGCTGTTCGTGACCTCAAACTGCCGAACCAGATGCAATTGCTCAAAACGACCGATCGAATCCAAGAAATGAAAAAGGAATCCTAGCCAATACTTTTTTTGGGGAGGAGGAATGGGGTGGGGGGGGGGGCCATTCCTAGTATCTTCACATGGTGAATTAAAATATTAAACAAACCTTCCAACCTTAGGACCTGCTCAAACTATGGTTTTACAGTCAAATGATTTCTCAGAATATACATATAGGACATCACGTAGGATGTATTCAAGTCAACTTTTGGACTATAATTGTGTTTGGTTGGAAAATGTTTTTCTAAAAAATATTTTCTGAGAAAATAAGTAATTTTTTTTACTTAATTTCTGGTGTTTGGTTAGGCAGCAAAAAATATTTTGTGAAAGTAATTTATTTAGGGAAACAATATGGAAAACTAAATGATTACGGGTGGTAGCAGGTCGAGGTCTAGTGGCCGAGGTTACTAAGACGAAGGTGGGGAATTTTCATAGAACAATTGAATATTGAAGCAATATCCGTGGATGTCCCATATATGGTCCTAGAGAGTGGGGATAGAAGGAGTGTTCGACTGAATCAATGACTTTTGCTTAAGTAATATATTCTTTTTAAAAATTTATTATATATATAATAAAATCTAGTTATTAGCACCTAATATAATCGTTCTAAAATATTTTTACTAAGCTAATTACCACTAATATGTTTTTAAGTAGTGTAATTACCTCCATTTAGTATAAATTTTAATAAATAGGCTAATGAACTACTAAGATAGTTAAGTAATATTTACCGAGTGACTTACCGACGGTCTCCCTCGGTATTGTATGATAAAAAATAAGAAAATAATTATGTATAATATTATATATTTAAATTACTAACGGAAGTCCATCGGTACAATAAGAACAAAATTTAAAATATTATGTAAATGCAATGGCGATAGAGTATACGTCGACAACTTTATTTTCTTTTTCATTTTTTTAAAGCACCGAGACACACTGTCGGTATTTAAAAAAATAATTCAAAAATATAAATGCAAAATGTTCCAAGGGAGTCCGTCGGTAAATTACCGACGGAGTCTATCGATCAAAATATCATTATTTATCGACGGACTTCCGTCGGTTCTTTTTAAAAAAAATTAGAAATTTAAAAATTCTAAAGTATCGAGAGACTCCGTCGAATAGTCCTTCGAAATAACGACGAAAAAAAGTCTGTCGGTACTATTATCGGTAAACAGGTGATTTTTAATAGTCACAGTTGATCTGGTCCCCATACATCCATTCTAACCCCACGTGAGACGATGTTTTAGAATGTTTAAGAGATAAGATTTGCAAACGCAACTATATACTAATTAAGTTTTGAAAATCATTTTAATCTTTTGAAACTTTATGGAAATATGTACAAATTCTCATATAATAAATGTAACTTGTCCCGTAAATATGGAGAAGTCCAGTGCTCAAAGACCATACCCCTTAACTTAACTACTTTCAATTCCAATCAAGGCCTCTTTTCTTTATTCATTGCCACATATATTATTTCCATTCTCTAAGTCATTTTAGAGCTATCTTCAACTTGTACATGGCTAGAATAATTGGTTTCGATATCAAATAAAAAGAACTTGAAGATATTAACTTTGGTGAAAGAAGATGCAACTTTGTCATATATATTAGCTTTGATCATAAAACTTTGCGTACTCTTTTAATTTTGTTTATTCCTTTATTCTTGTATAACCGATTCCCTTAGTCAATTTTCAAATTTTAAATTTGGCATTTGTAGTTATTCTGGTTAAAGCGAGTTAGCTACATTCAAAATAACTGACTTTTATTTAGGCTTATGTTTTATATGTAGTACTCAAAAGTAAATGCCTCACCAGCACGTACGCTTGGGAAGTCAAAAAGATAACATAAATTAAAAAATAAAAATATCGTTGGAAGGAAAATTAATTTGGAAATATAATACATGTTTGGAATTGCAAATAAAAGTGAATGAGAGAGGGGAAAAAAAGCAGCTTCAAGTATTTGAATTGTGATATCTATTTTTAGACGCTCCAATTCAAATTCTTGATCCACCCACAAAGTAAAATAGTAGCAGTAACAAACAATAGGCAATAGTAATTAAGTAACAAAATCTCAAATAAATTGAAGGGGCAATGGTAAAGGAGCTAAAGAAGAGGGCGTGGTGAAGCAAGAGTGTTAGGGCTAATAAGAATAGAACAACACCATGCAAAAGAAGCAGGCGATAAAGGGAAATTAGCCAGCGGACTGCATGTTCCAAAATAATTTTCTGATGGAATTCTCGACGTTATTAGCTGTGATCTTTCTTGTGCTTCCACTACAAGAAAGTATATAATTTGCAACAATATTTTTGCAACAACACTAATATTGTTGCTAAATACTAATAAATGGCAACAACTTTATTTAATTGTTGTTGTATCGTAGAACTTTTACCCACAAACATTTTCTTGTTGGCTATTGTTTTAATTTTGTTGCCATAAGGTTTTGGGTAATATAACAACTTTAAGATATAAATAATCCGGCAACAATAGATTATCAGTGTTGCCAAAACTATTTTTTTTGTTGGTACAATACTTATTTTTTTCAACAGCTTGTTTGACTTGTGGCCTAAAGAAGATTGATCTTTCTCAACATTCAACAAAAAACTAAAAGCGGCAAACTTCCCTCCCTTTTCCCCCAAAATCCCTCCCCTCTTTTTATTTTCATTTTGGATCTGACCTTTCCCAATTCAATCAACCCTTCTACTCTTGTTTTGAGTTACCAGGTTCAAATAAGCGACAATATTTTCGTCCGGTGCTTTGACTATTGATTAAAATTGTAAGCTCATTCATCTCTATTTTTAGTTGTTTCTAGTTTAGGGTTTCAATTCTTTGAATGCTTCGATTTAGGTTTTGAGTTATGAGGTCCTAACCAGGGTCGACGCTTTCTCAAAGCAAAAATTAGGGCATCAAATAAACGATTTTCTTGCAGGTTCTAGATAAAGATAGCGTGGTTCATCCACATTAGTACTTGTAGCTCCATTCTAGTTCTAATGAATGGTCTCATGCCTTATATGGTTGGTATTTTTATTTTATTTTTTATTAAATATTATGTTCTTTTCTATTGATTGATAGATTCACAAGCAGATTGTGACTATAATTTTTGTTTTTGGTATATTCATGCTTTTTGGAATTGGGATAGATGTAGATTTTGGCATCTGTTTTGGTTATATTTTTGAGGTTGCAATACTCCCAAAGAATATGTTGTTTCTGGCATTGCGGACGTAAGTCTCTCTTTGGGTGTGGTACTTTGATTCCCGCATCTCACTGTAAAAGGCTCTGCTTTGTCTATTTTTATTTCTTTAGCATATATGTTTTAAAATTGATTTAATGCATTTCAATTGTACTAATTCTATCCTTATTCGGTATATGGAACTATGTGCTGAAGAGAAGGCTAGTATTCATTCTTTTCTCGGCATTCAACCAACCATATCTAATGAATATTGTAATAAATTTGCATTGCTTCTGATTGCATTTGGTATTGCAGTCGAAACTCAAAGGAGCAGCTCCTGAAAATTTAACACAGGTGAATGGAGCTAAGAATCATAAAGGCTTCGGCTAAGATACTTCTTACTAAAAAAATAGGTCCTGCAAAGTGTCCATAAATAGTTACATTTAGTGATCTGAGCATTACTATCAACTATTTATCTTAAGGAAGATGCCATATTTGTATCTCTGGTTTCAATGGGCTTTTCGTGTTACAAGGAATTGGATCTTTTGTGATATTAGGTGTTATCCTCTCTTTTAAAAAATTTGGTAAAATCTTATAATTACAGTGATTTCAACAAGGAGCTTAAGAGGATTAGTTGCCTTGTTAAAATTAAAACTCTGATGACCTTTCTATTCTTTAGTTTTATGTAGTAATTACAAATGAGCAAAAAACTAGAAGATTAAACTCTTTCCAATATTACAGAGATTTTAAGAAATAAATCATTGTGTCTTTCATCCATAAAGTCTTATTTGTGCTACCAATTATTATTTATTTACTATTATTTTATAAGCTACGGTTAGTATTTTCACCTGTATATTTGTGTATAATTGCTCTTGAATTATCTCTACTATCAATTATATTTCTCTCCTTTATTCTCAGGATATCACAACGGAGAGAAAAAGTCTTTCTAATAAATATGAGGTGGAGAAAAAGAGGTAATACTCTGGTTTAATAGAAACTTTTATTGTTTAATGTGCAGTAGAGATTTAAACACATGTAAAGAAATATTCATGAGTTAATCTAGTAATAAAACTTTTGATTTGTAAAGAGAAAGCAATACAAAATGCAACCGTTCATATTATACATTTGCTTAACCCATAAGCCCAGTTTCTACAAGTCAATTTGTTTTTGGATAATTATTATAACGAACAATTAATCTATTGATTTTGCTAAATATTACTTAGTCATTTATAATTCTCATTGTATTCTCTAGTACTTGTTTTGAGAAAAAAGACTTTAACTTAGCATAAAGTAAGAAATTACTCTGTACAAATTTCATACATAGAAAATTTGGTTCTTTCTGTTGTAGCTTGATTGGATTGTTCTCTAATCACATAGGCATATTAGTTAAAGATTTCAAACCAATGGCTACTTTTATCCTTTTTTATGTTATGCAGCCTAGGAGGAAACTCAAGGAAAAAGGCTATTGTCATATAGTGAATTGTATCTTTTGTTTCCCTTACTCTATTTTACAGCCTTCATGTTTTTGCTATCATTTATACTTGTTGATAGTATAGTGCTATATTCTGGAAGAAGTGATGAGGAAAGTCCTACAATTCATGCTAAGTAACTTTATTTTTCATATAAACAGTAAATATATTTTATGTATACACAAATGAGTCTATTTACTTGAATCAATCTTTGTATGTTATTTGGTTTTGACTATAGTATTGTATCTTTGGGAGTATTTAGTAGGTTCTGGTGCATCAAGTTTGTTTGGCAGAGCATTCAGCTTGGATGTGAAATATTTAAATGATTTACAACTCAATTTATTCAATTCTATTTGAAGTAGTTCTCTTGATTTGATAATTTTGAAACTTATATTCAATTTTCTTTTAGTTGAATATTTCAATACGACAATTTGTAGAATGTAAATTTTTTAGTAGTGAAGTAGTTGCAATGTTTAGTAACGAGACAATAGACATATTTGGTTCCCTCTTTTTCTTTAATAATTGTAGTTTTGTACTTTACAACTTCCTTATATTAATATGCAATTATATTTATCTTCTTTTGTAGGATGGACACATTTAAATCATCATTGCTGGAAATATGGTTCATGCAGTGCAACAAGTAGTTGGAAGAAGATTTTTTTGTAGGATTAAATTAGATTAGAATTTAATGATCTCAGTACATTATGCTTTTGTTATTTTTGAAAGTACAAAAGCATACATTTTAGGAAGCTTAGCTTTTGAAAGTGAGTGAATATTGGTGTATCAATTTTATGTATTGATGATTATATATATATATATATATGAATTATTATTTTGTATATACAATTGTGAAATTATTATTTGAAAAAATTAATGCATTGACACAATAGTTGTTGTTGCTAAAAGCCTTAATAAAAGATCAATAACTAACTTTCCTGCCAAATTTTTTACCACAACAAATATTGTTGGTAAATAAGCTCATTTTTTGCAACAATAATTTTTGTTGTTAAACATTCTCATAAGCCACAATTACATGACTTTTTACCCACAAAATATAATTTTAGGCAACAACATTTTTTGTTGCGTTAAGTTAGCTTTTTGCAACAATATTGTTGGTTGTTGAGAATACTTTTCCCATCGGCGTTTATTGCAACGGTGTGCAACAACCTTTTTGTTGTTGCCAAAAGTATTTTTAGCAACAACATTTGATTTATGGCAACAATAATAATTGTTGGGAAATGCCTTCTTTCTTGTAGTGTTCATCTGTTGAGTCATTACAGTCTGCGGTAATTGATTCAACTTGGTTGTTTGAGGAGGAAGAAGGACGAAGCAACTCTCGCCATTCTGCAGCAATGCTATTTCTTGGTAATGAAACTGGTGAGAGATCAAGTGGAGGAGGAGCCACATCTTGTAAACGCCTCGAACCGGAATTACTAGAACTAGAACCTGAGCTAGAATTACTAGAGTTGGATTGAAACTCAGGTGCAGCAGTGAGCATTTGGACAACTTCCTTGAAATTAACAGGTTCCACTCTGTAGATTTTAGGAGGTGTTGGTGGCAATGGTGCGATTGGTTGTTTGGTCATTGGTTTTAATGGGAGTCTACGAACTCCATGAAGTGAGGAATGATATGAAGGTAATGATTTGTTTTTCTTTACTTCTTGTGGATATGTGGAATATGGGTTAGAAGAAGAAGAGGAAATAGCATATGAATAAGAATCCATTTTAATTATGTTCAAACTTTTGTGGAAGTTTGTTTTAGGGAAAACTTAGTATGAATATATTTTGCGGCTTTTGCTTTTGGTTTTGCTTATATATAGAGAGAATCGGACAAACCTGAGCATTTGTTCTTTTGACTCGGCTATGGGCTGAATATATCGGCGGAACTAGTATTTCAATCTTACGAGTTTATGATTCTAATTGTTTTAAGTTATAAAGTTTTAAATTTAATAATTTATTTATATATATTTAATAAATTATTTTACGATCAATACAGAGTTCAAAGCTACTGAGTTTTGCCGAACTCGCATCCAGTAGCGGATCCACGTTGTCCATTGTGGGTGCTCAATCTCCCATTATCACTAACCAGATTTAGTAAATTTACATAGGTAATTATAAAAAATGTTTGGATAAATATTGAGTGAACACTCATAACTAAACTTTTTTTCCGTTTTCTATTAAATTTTTTATTTGTGAGCATCCGTAACATTAAAATTATGGATCTACCATTACCCGCATCCTGCACTCTAGCTCCGCCATTTAGTGAATAGGATGTAACATTACAACTTGCCATGTCTGTCTGTTTAATTAGTACAGCTCTTATTCGACCTTTATTATAAAATTGCCTCCATTATTGTTTCTTTTTTATATATTTATAGGCCGTATGAATCGATCTGTTCTATCTGTACCAAGTTAAGTCAACTTCTGAATTAACAAATAAAAGACAATATTTATGTTTTATGTGTAATGTTTTTTTGGCAATTATCTGGGAGGTGCATGTTTACTAGTACTTAGCCGCCAGCCCCATCTCCTCTATGTAAGGTGCTATTGTGTTAAAACGCAAATCAGAAAACGGTTAGAAGAATAAAAAAAATTGAAAAATAGTAAAGAATAAGAAATATTTTGAGTCCACAATTTGCATGTGCGTCCTTAAGGAATTTTAACCCCCTCATATGTTGCCCATGATGAAACGGAATAAACCTTACTGCAACAGTGTCAATACAAACTATAGGATACTAACGAACTTAAAGAACGGAGCAAAATCACACTTACGAACTTGAGAAAGACAACAACAACAACAACAACCCAGTATATTCCCACAAGGTGAGGTCTGGGGAGGGTAATATGTAGACATGCCTTACCTCTACCCGAGAGGGCAGAGAGGCTGTTTCCAATCGACCCTCGGCGCATGAAAAAAAAAAAGGCAAACAAAAACAAAAATAAAAACAAAAACAAAAACAAAAACCGCATTAGTTACTCCAGCATACATCTCATAAAAATTATCTAAACATAAGATGCATATGTAGTACCATAAATAAACAGACATGCAAAGATATCAAAACAGTAACTACCAGAAATGACACCAAAAGAGAACACAAACTAATCATCTATGAGCGACCCTACCACGCCTCACACCCCGGGAAAGGAGTATGAAAAATCTAGAAGCCCCTATCCTACAACCCTGATACTAGACCTCCAGACTTTCCTATCAAGGGTCATGTCCTCGGAAATCCGCATCCTGGCCATGTCCTCTCTAATTACCTCTCCCCAGTATCTCTTAGGCCTCCCTCTGCCTCGCCTCACCCCGACCACCGCTAACCACTCACAACTCCTCACCGGGGCGTCGGGGCTTCTCCTCCGCACATGCCCGAACCACCGAAGTCTTGCCTCTCGCATCTTCTCATCCACTGGGGCCACCCCCACCTTCTTCCGAATAACTTCATTCCTAATTTATCTAACCTGGTGAGCCCGCACATCCACCTAGCATCCTCATCTCCGCAACCTTCATCCTCTGAACATGAGTTTCTTCACCGGCAAACACTCCATCTCATACAACATGGCAAGTCTAACCATAGCTTTATAAAACTTCCCCTTGAGTTTTTATGGCACTTTCTTGTCATACAAGACTCCTGATGCAAGCCTCCACTTCGACCATCCCGTCGCTATACGGTGAGTGACATCCCCGTCTATCTCCCCGTCCCCGTGGATCACCGATCCAAGGTATCCGAAACTATCCTTCTTGGCTATGGCCTAAGATCCAATCATCACGCTCCCTCCCACTTTGCTCGGCTCAGCACCAAACTTGCACTCCAGGTATTCTGTCTTAGACCTGCTTAGTTTAAACTCCTTAGACTCGAGAGTGTGTCTCCATTCCTATAGCCTCTCGTTAACACCAACCCTCGTCTCGTCTACCAGGACTATGTCATCAGCAAATAGCATACACCAAGGAACATCCCCTCGAATATGCCGCGTCAAAGCATCCATCACCAAGGCAAACAAGAGGGGGCTAAGCGCAGATCCTTGATGGAGCCTCATAACCACCGGGAAATGGTCCGAGTCGCCACCCACTGTCCTGACCCTGGACTTAGCTCCATCGTACATGTCCTTGATTACTCTGATGTAGGCTTCCCGCACGCTCTTAGCCTCCAGGCACCTCCATAGTACCTCCCTAGGGACCTTGTCATACGCCTTCTCCAAGTCAATAAATACCATGTGTAGGTCCTTCTTCTTATCCTCGAACTGTTCCACCAATCTCCTGATAAGGTAGATAGCTTCTGTAGTGGAGCGGCCTAGCATGAAACCGGACTGGTTCACGAATATGGACGTCATCCCCATCACCTTCGCCTCAACCACCTGCTCCCAGAATTTCATGGTGTGACTAAGTAATTTGATGCCATCCACTCTACTGGATATCCCCTTTGTTCTTATACAAGGGCACGACTATACTCCACCTCCACTCCTCCGGCATTCTCTTAGTCCTGAAGATCACATTGAACAACCTAGTCAGCCACTCCATACCTGTCCTACCCACGCATTTCCATAACTTCACCGGGATCTCATCAGGTCCGGTCGCTTGACCCCTACTCATCCTACGGAAAGCCCCCACGACCTCTTCCACCCTAATGTGACTGCAGTACCCAATGTCTCTTTGACGCTCCGATTGCCCAGCTCTCTTAGCTCTATGACTCGATCCCCCTCCTCGTTAAGCAGGTCTCGAAAGTACAACTACCACCTCTGCTTGACTTGAGACTCCCCCATCAGAACTCTACCATCCTCATCCTTGATGTACCTAACTTGGTCCAGGTCTCGCGCCTTCCTTTCCCTTACTTTGGCTAACCGGAATAACTTCTTGTCCCCGCCTTTCTCCCCCAATTCCTCGTACATGCGACCAAAAGCCGCGTTTTTAGCCTCCGTAACAACCAATTTCGCTTCCTTCCTTGCCACCTTATAGCTCTCTCTGTTCACCCGCCTTTCTTCCTCACTTGTGCTCCCTGCCAACTTCGCAAAAGCAACTTTCTTCACCTCTACTTTTCCTCGCACTACGATGTTCCACCACCAGTCGCCCTGATGTCTGCCAAGATAACCTTTGGTTACCCCAAGCACATCCCGAGCTGTCTTCCTAACCAGATTCGTCGTCTCTGACCACATTGTGTCTGCTACCCCAGAACTTCTCCAAGCTCCACCCTCGACTAACCTTCTCTCCAGCTCCTGGGCTTTCTCTTTAGTCAGAGCACCCCATCTAATTCGCGGTTGGCCCCGAGCACCCCTCTGCTTCTTCTTCACCCAGAGTCCGACATCCATCACTAGGAGTCTATGAACAGTTGAAAGGGATTCTCCCGGAATAACCTTGCAGTCCCTGCACAGACCTCTATCGCTCCTTCTGAGAAGGAGGTAATCAATCTGAGTCCTCGCTACCGAACTTTTGAAGGTGACCAAATGCTCATCCCTCTTCTGAAATGTCGAGATTGTAATCAGAAGCTCGGAAGCCCTAGCAAAATCCAATAGCACAGTGCCTCCTCCGTTCCTAATCCCAAGGCCAAAGCCACCGTGCACCTCACCATAACCACTAGCATCTGCCCCAATATGACCATTAAAGTCCCCTCCAATGACCAACTTTTCAAATTGGGGAATACTATGCACCAACTCATCCAAGTCGTCCCAAAAACGCCTCTTGACCTCCTCATCTAAGCCCGCATGCGGTGCGTAGGCGCTGATGACGTTGAGGACGCAACCCCCGATAACCAACTTAATAGACATCAACCTATCGTTCGCTCGCCTAACCTCTACCACGGACTCCCTAATGTCCTTATCCACCAGGATGCCCACTCCATTCTTGCCCCTCACGACCCCAGAGTACCACAACTTAAACTCGTCAACATCCCGCGCCTTCGTACCTTTCCACCTAGTCTCCTGGACACAGGCTATGTTGATCCTCCTTTTCTGAAGAATCTTCGCCAACTCAACGGACTTACCCGTGAGAGTACCTATGTTCCACGACCCGATCCTTAACCTATGTTCGTCCACTACCCTCTTCCAACCCTTACCTCCCGCCCTACCCGCAGAACCGCTCCCTGTCCCCCCTGCTCACCCCTGCCAACACCCCCGCCCCCCGAGGACATGACCTTACACTACCATTCCCCGTCGCGGCCACTATCCCTCCAACCGATTACGAAGGACAGTTGCACACACGTACTATAGCGGAATACGCAAAATAATGCAAGTTAGGAATCGACAAAATAAACCTCACAAGAAATGATAGCAAGAGTACGAAAAAGGTATACAGGTTAAACGAGAGGCGGGAGGTACCAACTCCCGGTGAAAAAATCCTAAAGGTAGACTTTGGTGCGCCCGGGGTCAAGTGTTGCTTCCCCTTGCACGTCTTGGCCGGTGTTGCTTAGCTCTTCACTCCCAACGCCGCAAAGTCGCCTTGTCGCCTGTCCTGAGATTTATCGGGACGGGTGGTTCTGTTGCGTCCCGTCGAAAACCTGCACAAACACAAAGCCAACCACACAAAAAGGCGGGGGAACGGGTGTGGGGGTTGCCGGCGACTCGCCGGAGTTAGGGAGAAGGATGGGGAGAAAAAGAGGTTGGGGGGAGCTGGGGGGGAGAGAGAGAAGAGAGGTGGGGGGAGAGAAGAGAGGGAGAGGGATAAGAGGTGAGGCGGAGATGGGGAGGGGCTGGGGGCTGGGGTGGGGGGAGAGAGATGACAGGTGAGGTGGGGAGGGGAGAGGGGGCTGGGCGGGGACTGGGGGCTGGGGGTCGGAGGGGAGGGGGAGAGAAGAGAGAGAAGATAGGTGGGGGGGAAGAGGAGCTGCCGCTGGAGAAGAAGACCGTTGGGAAGCTTGAGAGTTGCTAGAGAGAGAAGCTTGAAAGAAGACCTTTCAACAGATAAATAGTATCGAACTTGAGAAAGAGAAATTGCGAATTAAAATGCAGTATTTTCAGAAAATTAAAAACGAAGTCATGCCTCAGAATTTATAGGCAATTATTGGAAGAGGTGTGATGTTTGTTTTGGAAAGGGTGTCTGTTCAGAAGTTTACGCGTCCTGACGCGGTCCTACCGTGGTTATGCCAGGACCCGGGCTAGAGTGGCCTTCTGAATCTGCAGCAGTGTTCTGGCCAAGTCCTACCGCGGTCACGCCCGGACAGTGGCTAACTAAATGACATTTACTTTATTATTAAATAATTAATTATATAAATTTTGTCCAAAAATAATCTTATCGATCGTTTGAAAAAGTCGAAACCGAAGCTGAAGCCGAAGCCCAACCGATCTAGCGACGACGACGACGCGAGGGTTGATTCTCTTCAACTCCTTTTAAGCTCTTTAAGAAGTGATTATATATATATATATATATATATATATATATATATATATATATATACACACACACACACACACACACACACACACACACACATAAATTTAGTTGTCCCTCACTAATGAGGGAGAAAGTTCAAGACAAAAGCTCACTTCATTCAAATTTTTTATTTTCACTATTTCCAATTCACACTCTTAGACTATAAAGCTCAATGCTTAAAGTCTTTGAAGCCCTATCGCGCTCACGCCAGGACAACGTCTAACTAACTCACATTTACTTACTTATTAAATAATTAATAAAATAAATTCTATCCAAAAATAATCTTATAGATCGTTTGACAAATCTGAAGCCGAAGCCGAGCGAGCGACGACGACGGCACGAGAGTTAATTTCCTTCAACTCATTTTAAGAGTTTTAAGAAGTGATTCTATATATATACACACAAATATAGTTGTCCCTCACCAATTAGGGACAAAGTTCAAGACAAAAGCTCACTTCATTCAAATTTTTCATTTTCCTCCATTTCATTTCCAACCATTTCCAATTTACACTCTTAAACTTTACAACTCAATGCTTAAAGTCTTTGAAATCCAATGTTTTAAAGTCCAACACTTTCTCCAACAAATAAAGTTGCTAATGCTAAGGTCTAAAATGAAAATATGGTAAATGTTCATAATAAGAGGAATTAATAGCCTAAAAATAAGCAGACAATAGAAATTTTTTTTTATTTCTCACCCGATATTTGGTATCATATTAGGGTTCAACTAAAATCAGATCGCGCCAAAAAATCTCATATTTGGGTATAAAGCGCTTCCTAACAAAAGCGACAATAAAATAGGTTAAAATACACTAATAAATGGTGTATAACTTTTTTATAATACCAGTGATTAAAAGTTGATAAAAGTGTTTACTGCTTCATCATGGTCGACAAAGCTGTCTTAACAATTGAATAGGTTAAAATACACTTAATTAGGGGATGCTTGGTTCATCGGATAAATTAAGTAAAATAATCTCTCGATAGAATGTGAGATTAATTTGTCTTGTGTTGGGTTGTATTTTATGTTTGATATAAGCAATTTCAGGTTTAGTTAAACCAAAATTTGGTATTATATTTATATCGTATTCAACGTAGAATAACAATCACCGAATAAGATAATCAAATGACATAAATGCCCTTCTAGAGAACTCTTTTCTCATAGTCCTTTAAGAAGGTCGTTGTTGAAACTAAAAATAAAAGCTTATCCAAATTTATATTCTAAAACCAGACACATATTTCTTTTGTATTTCGTAAATCCATTTTATTATCCAATAAACTAAACTCATCTATATTATTATAAAAGCATGAATATAATGTTATTTTACCAAAACAGCCTTAAAACAGTTTTTCCATAAAATAACTAATATATGAAATAACGGTAATATTGGAAAGAACCTTTTTTCTGTTGATAGTCAATTAAAACAAACTACTGTTGCATATATATATAATAATATAGATATATATATATATACCCAATCACACCAAAATTATTTATCGGCTAGGTTCACCAAATTATTCTTTTTTAAAATAAAATAAATAAGTTCAATTAAATTCGTTTTGTGAAAAGTACTATATATATTACTATCCTTATATAGTATATTGGTAGCGATTTTCTTTGTTAATATCTATTTGAACAATTAGTTTGACATTATGTAGTAAAAACGATGCAGTTATATGGACTTTTTACTAACTTTGGGTAGTAATAAAATAGTTAAACAATTAAATAACAACAAAATCTTTTAATTATCACGGAGGACATATGTGCCTAAACATTAGGGGTGAGCATACTTTGGGCGAACCCGAAATTCAAATCGAAATTCGAATTTCTCAGATTTTTGGTTTGGATTTTCGGATTACGGGTTGGATTTTAGATTTAAATTTTAAAACTTTTGGATTTCGGATTGAATATCGGATTTGGTACTTCAAATTTTTGGATATCCAAAAATCTGAAATTATTATATTTCATATTTAGTCCATTATCCATATGTCAATAGTAATAAGTTCAATACTCTACCCATCAGATATTATTATATATATTCAATATTAATTACTTAGTTATTATAATAATACTTTTTATAGGACATGATTTTACTGTTTTTACTTCTTATCTGTCATATTAATGTCTTTATTGTATATTTTTATATATAATAATTTTCTTACTTTAATATTTTATTTGGATGATTGTGGTAAGAATGAAGAACTTCTAAGGCAATTTAATATGAGAACTTCATTTGGATCCATTTATTTTTGTAAAAAGAAGAGACATCTCAACTTATAAGCTCAAAATCGTAAATCCAAAATATCCAAACCGATTAATTTGAAATCGAACTTAAAAAGTCCGAACCAATCCGAATTTATTTGGGTTGGACTTGGATTGTCAATTCGTCAATCCGAAAATTAAAAATTCAAACCGAAACTTTATATGCAATCCGAACTGAGGTAGTGAAGGACTCCTTCCTACTCATTATGGCGTGAAATGATTTCAATTAAGTATTTTTCTTTTAAGGGAAGTAATTGTTATTTTGTATTTAGACAATCAACAAGTTGTAAAAGTATGACAAAAGTTTTTCGATCCCTCAGTTATATTTATTAGCTCAAATAATTATCTTTAGTCATATAATTCTATTACTTTTAAGATATATTTTTTAAAAGTTCGTATTACTAATTTAAATTGAAACGCATTACAATGTCATATTACTTATTTAATTTGAAAATGTATTATATTGTTCAACTTCATTTAAAAATGAGAGCTTATATTATTATAAAAATATAAATAAAATATTAATATACCAAAATAGCTCTATAATATTAAACGAAAGAACTCATAGGGAAAGGACATAACTACAATAACATATATTTTGGACTAAAATACCTTCTATGCTAATTTTTAAGATTTTAAAATTAATAAAATTTTGTCTAAATTGTTATTAAAAATATGTAAGAAGGTTTAATAAATTATTTTCATAAGAATCCTCCATATTTGCAATATATTACCGCCCTATAATGTCTAATACCAAGAAAAAATAAAGGTAATATTAATTCGACTACATAAAGAGTAAAATAATAAAAATACCCATATATGATAATATATTTTTATATTATATTAGAACTATTTTCCTACTCAAATAACATTTTTAATCAATTTTTCATATAAAAAATGTCTAATTATTAAACAATAATATTATCTAATAATACAACTCTCTCATTCTCTCTCTATTTCTTAACTTCGATAAGCAATTGTTCTTAAAGTTCTTCATGTTTGCAACATCTTCTATATCACAACTGCATTAATCTCACATCTAGGTTTACTATATTTGGTTATGATTTACCCATTTTCTATCTTTTTGATTGTTCTAAACTTATAAAGTAACAACAAACTTTTGAGCCAAACATTTGTACGTTTTGTATTAAATATAGTCTCGGTATTTTGTAAGGATTCTTTACATTTTTGTCTACGTATATCTTCCCCGCCGACATTGGTTCGCTGGAGCATTACGGCGGCGTCTCTAATTTTTCTGCTGAGTAGCAGGAATAATTTCAAAGTTTTAGCAGAAAGTTACTGCTGTTTCCGGATTAATCAACACAAGGTGTTAATTGCGGCAGACGAGGCGAGCTTGCGATAGCTGGAAGAGTAGAGGGAATCGAACTCCGTCCGGGAAGTGCAAGAGCTAAAAGTATTCAACTTCAGGAGCATCAAAACCAACTATCAGGTTATTATTTTCTTCGGGAATTGGTACCTCCCGATCCCTTATTTACACTGTACTCATACTGCGTCTCCTAGCTACCTTTCTGTGTGGTTCTCCCGAGCGCTATATAGCATACTCTTCTCCTCGTATATTGCTAAATTTCGGGTGTGCATCTCTAGTATTCGTAGACGGTAAGAGGGATAGTGGCCGCGGCTGGGAATGGTAGTATAAGGTCATGTCCTCGGGGGGTGGGGGTGGGGGTGGGGGTAGGGGTGGTCAGGGGGATAGGGAATGGCTCTGGGGGCGGCTCGAGAGGCAAGGGTAGTAAGGGGTTAGCGGACGTTTTGCGTTTAAGAATAGGGTCGTGGAACGTAGGCACCCTGACTGGTAAGTCCTTGGAGATGGCAAAAATTCTTCAGAAGAGGGGGGTCAACATAGCTTGCTTGCAGGAGACCAGATGGAAAGGGTCGAAGGCGAAGAATGTAAACGGAGCTAAGTTATGGTACTTTGGGTTCATGAGGGGTAAGAATGGAGTAGGTATCTTAGTGGATAGGGACCTTCGGGAGTCCGTGGTCGAGGTTAGGCGAGTGAATGATAGGTTAATGCCTATTAAGTTGGTTATAGGCGGGCGGGTCCTCAATGTCATCAGCGCTTACGAGCCCCAAGCAGGATTAGGGGAGGAGGTTAAGAGGCGCTTTTGGGAAGACTTGGACGAACTGGCTAGTAGTATCCCTCTATCTGAGAAGTTGGTTATTGGAGAAGATTTTAATGGCCACGTTGGTGCCGATGCTGGGGGTTATGGTGAGGTGCATGGGGGCTATGGGTTCGAGGTCAGAAACGGAAGAGGCTCTTCTCTGCTTGATTTTGCCAGGGCTTACGATCTTTGGATTGCGAACTCGGCTTTTCAGAAAAGGGAGGAACACTTGGTGACTTTCAAAAGTTCGGTAGCAAGGACTCAGATAGATTACCTCCTCATCAGACGGAACGATAGAGGGTTGTGCAAGGACTGTAAGGTCATCCTGGGAGAGTGCCTCTCGACTCTTCATAAACTCTTAGTGATGGATGTCGGTATATGGGTAAAGAGGAAAAGGATGGGAGCCCGGGGTCGGCCGAGGATTAGGTGGGGAGCCTTGACTAAGGAGAATGCCCTGGAGTTGGAAAGGAGGTTAGTTGAGGGAGGTGCCTTGAAAAGTTCTGGGGAAGCGGATGCTATGTGGTCTATGACGGCTGATCTGGTCAGGAAGGCAGCGCGGGATGTGCTAGGAGTAGCCAAGGGATATTCAAGCAGGCATCAATGTGACTGGTGGTGGAACAACGCTGTCCAAGGAAAAGTGGAGGCAAAGAAGGCGGCATTTGCTCGGATTGCAGAGAGCTCGAGCGAGGAGGAAACGAGGGTGAACATGGACCGCTATAAGGAGGCGAGGAGGGAGGCGAAGTTGGCGGTCACAGAAGCGAAGAATGCAGCGTTTCGGCGCATGTACGAGGAATTAGAGGAGAAAGGAGGGGACAAGAAGTTGTTTAGGTTGGCTAAAGTGAGGGAGAAGAACGCGCGGGACCTAGACCGAGTTAGTGCGCACAGCGCACGGTGGTGGCAGTAGCTCGGTGCGAGGAGGGCTCGAGGTCGAGCGAGAGGTGGCGCATACTTCAACGATTACATCAAAGTTGGGCAAAGCTAGCACATGTACTTGAGTCATCTTTGTTTTAACTAAATCAAAACTCCTCTGGGCAGCATTCGTCCATTTTAATGAGTTTCCCTTCAAACACTAGGTAATAGGAGCAACAAGAGAACTAAAATTCTTTATAAAACGCCGATAAAAAGAAACCATACCATGAAAGCTGTGAATCTCTATTAAGCTTTTTGGAATAGGCCAGCTAGCAATAGCTTCAATCTTTTCCGAGTTGACATGAATTTCTTCAATAGAGACAATATAACCGAGAAAAGAGACTTGTTCAGAGAAGAACTTGCACTTCTTCAAGTTGGCATAAAGGGTTTGCTTTCTTAAAACTTCAAAAATCTTTCTCAAGTGCTTCAAATGTTGTTTATCATCCTTGCTCTAAATAAGTACATCATCAAAATAAACGACAAATTTTCCTATATATGGCTGAAAGATTTGGGTCATGAATGGCGCTAAGACGAGGGTTAAGATGGTGGGTGGCGACTCAGACCACTTCCCGGTGGTAATGGGGCTTCACCAAGGATCGGTGCTCAGCCCTCTCCTATTTGCTTTGGTGATGGATGCTCTAACACGGCATATCCAAGGAGATGTGCCATGGTGTATGTTATTCGCTGCCGATATAGTCTTAATAGACGAGTCGAGGGTCGGTGTTAATTGGAGGTTGGAAGTTTGGAGACAGACCCTCGAGTCAAAGGGTTTCAGACTAAGCAGGTCTAAGACTGAATACCTGGAGTGCAAGTTTAGCTCCGAGCCGAGCGAAGAAGGAGTTGGTAGGGACGTTATGCTTGGTTCCCAGGTCATCGCCAAGAAGGACAACTTCAGATATCTTGGGTCGGTGATTCAGGGGGACGGAGAGATCGACGGGGATGTCACTCACCGAATAAGGGCCGGGTGGTCGAAATGGAGGCTTGTGTCGGGAGTCTTGTGCGACAAAAAAGTGCCACAAAAACTCAAGGAGAAGTTTTATAGAGCTGTGGTTAGACCAGCCATGCTGTATGTGACTGCATGTTGGTCAATCAAGAACTCTTACGTCCATAGGATGAAGGTAGCAGAAATGAGGATGCTGAGATGGATATGCAGACCTACCGGGTTAGATAAGATTGTGAATGAAGTTATTCGGGACAAGGTGGGCGTGGCCCCGTAGCGGACACGATGCGGGAAGGCGAGACTCAGGTGGTTCGGGCATGTGCAGAGGAGAAGCCCCGATGTACCGGTGAGGAGTTGCGAGCGGTTGTCGATAGTTGGCGCGAGTCGTGGTAGAGGGAGGCCCAAGAGGTATTGGGAGGAGCTGATTAGGCGGGACATGACTATTATGCGGATTTCCGAGGACATGACTCTTGATAGGAAAATCTGGAGGTCTAGTATCGAGGTTGTAGGTTAGGGGCTTCTATTATTTCGCGGGATAGGGATGGGTCGAGCGGGGAGGGTTCCCGATAGGTTAATTTCTTTGTGAGTAATCCTAGAATTACTACTGTCTTTTGTTCATGTTGTTGCTTTTTTTACTTTTACCTTTTATATGTCAGTTTTTTGTGGTTTATTCTGGAGTCACTTAATGCTTTCCCTTTTGTTTTGTTTTTGTTTTTCTCCCTTTCTCGATCTTACGCCGAGGGTCGATTGGAAACAGCCTCTCTGCCCTATCGGGTAGGGGTAAGGCTTGCGTACATATTACCCTCCCCAGACCCCACCCTGTGGGACCGTACTGGGTAGCTGTTGTTGTTGTTGTTGTTTGAAAATATGGTAGAGGTTTCAATTACTTTATATACATTTGTTAGAAATATAGTGTATAAAAGAATTAAACAAATTAGCCTATGTGATGGGGTATGCTTCAGGTAAAAAAAGTAGTGGATGTTCGCTAGTTATTTTTAATTTAAACAGTTAAAAGGGCAACTGTTTGGATTGATTCTTCTAAAATGTTAGCACTTTACCTTTTACTTTTATGTTTTCACAAAATATGATCTCTTTTTTACATTGCTTTAAATCAAGAATCTACTGATCCTCGTTTTGTACATCAAAGAACTGCATTGAGGTGAAATTAAATATGCAGCAACTAATAATCGACGCAACAGGATGAGGGATAATTGCAAGTAGTGTAAGTACTAGTAGTTTATGTAAAGTTGTCTTTGTGTAACCTATAGGTTACCCAGTATTATATTCCTTAAGTTGCAACCTTTTCTTGAATCTTACATTGTCACGACCCGGATTTCCCACCATCGGGGTCATGATGGCGCCTACTAAATAGAAGCTAGGCAAGCCAAATATTAATAACAATTCCATTAATAACCAATTTATTATTAACAACATAAAACTTACAGCGGAATAATCAAAATTAGCGGAAGACTTAGCCAGATATGATAAAGAAAAATCCAAATCTGATACACTACCCAAGACTGGTGTCACAATACTCACGAACTTCTAAGAATAATACACATAATTGTTTGAAAGAAAATACAAACTGTTTATCTCGATTACATGAGATAACAGAATGAAAAGCATAGATAGGAGAGACAACGGGTCCTGCGGACGCCTGCAAGGCTACCTCGTAGTCTCAGTAGTCGGAGAATCCACCAATCGCTACTGTCGCTGCTGCTGTCCGTAACCTGTATCTGCGCAAAAAGAGCGCAGAGTGTAGTATCAGAACAACCGACCCCATGTGCTGGTAAGTGCCTGGCCTATCCCAGCGAACTAGTGACAAGGCTAAGGCCAGTCACCCACCTAAACCTGTACAGTTGCAATAAAAATATATATATACCATACATTTATAAAGAAATACTCTGCTCTGAAATAATATTCAATAACTCAAGATATCCAAAATAATCTTACTTTCATGTCTCAATTTTCTCTTTCATTTCATGTCTCGTGGTAGGCGTACCACCCGCTCCCAACTATCACAGTAATTATCTCTTGTGGTAGGCGTACCACCCGCTCCCAATATATCAGTAATTATATCTTGTGGTAGGCGTACCACCCGCTCCCAATATATCAAAATTATATCTTGTGGTAGGCGTACCACCCGCTCCCAACTATATCAATAGGCTACCGGCAGCTATGGCCAATGCCAAGATTTAAATCACTTCGTGGTCGGCGTACCACACGATCCCATTTCTTATTATATATAAGTGGTCGGCGTACCACACGATCCCATTTCATAAATATATATATATATATTACCGGCATTTAGCCAATAATCTCTATATCAACAATATTTATAATTACCGGTTTTAAACCAATAATTTATAATAATTTCAACAATTTACCTTCATTACCGGTATAACACCAATAATTCTTATTCAACAATTTATTCATAACTAAATTCATATTCCTACAAACTAGGATAGAACAAACACTTACCTCGAAAGTTCACGAACGATTCAATCCGTAACAATGCCTTTTCCTTTCGAATTAGACTCCAATCCAATCGTATCTATACACAATTGATTTAATATCATCAATTCTACTTAACAAACTAGTTCATATTGCTAAATATGGTTTTTACAACATTCTGCCCGAAATAGTAAAATCCGACCCCGGGCCCACATAATCGAAACTCAAGTTTCGAACCAAATTAATTTTACCCAATTATCCATGAGTTCAAATATACAATTTGTTCTTAAGTTCGACTCCAAAACGAGGTCTAAATCGCAATTTATTTGAAAGCCCTAACTATACCCATTTCTCTAATTTATCAACCAATTTACACATGTTTAGGCCTAAGAATTTGATTGATGTTGATGAAAAGTGAAGAAGACGAGTTAAACAATACTTACCCGATGAACCTTGATGAAAAGTTGCTCTAAGGATCGCCTAAGGGCTGTTGGAGAAGAGAGAGTTGAGAGAAATGGAAATAATC
>JASVEL010002381.1:0-117846 GCA_032618575.1 Nicotiana noctiflora | reverse complement strand
CAAGTTATGATTAAACCAAACACTTACCTCAAAGCCTTGAACTCAACTCTAGCCTCAACTATGGCTTTACCCTGTGATTCCACCTCCAATCTACTCGAATGTAGCAACAAATTACTTAATTTCTTTAATAAACATTACATGAATCAATTTGAATGTATAAAAATAAATTTCTCAAAGTTTTTTCCAAAAATTTCAAAATTGCCCCCTGGACCACATAGTCAAGACCCGAGGTTCGAAACAAAATCCGGTTACCCATTCCCATACGAACTCAAATATGTAATATAGTTTGAAATCGGACTTCAAATTGAGGTCTAAACCTCCAATTTTTAGAAAACCTAGGTTCTATTTTCACCCATGAGAAGCATTGATTTCAAGTGGAAAACATGTTAAATGATGTTAATGATTGAAAGAATTGAGTAAAAATCTGACTTACAAATAATTTGGGATGAAATTTGTTCTTGAAAAGTCGCCCAAGGAATTGTATTTTGAAAATGGGGTAAAAAATGACTTAAAATCGACTAAGTATAAAAATTGCAGTTGCGACTAAATATGGGAAATACGAATCAGGGTTCGCATTTGAGAACCCTTCAGAAATGACCAACTTTTGCGTTTGCGATCAAATTGTCACAAATGCGATATCGCATTTGCGAATAACACCTCGCATTTGCGATTCTTGGTTAGAAGGCAGCTCTTTGCATTTGCAAATATGGACTCGCATTTGCGAAACTTGTACTTCGCATTTGCGATCCTAGTCAGGCCTGGGCTGGTTTCGCATTTGCGAACTAGGCTTCGCAAATGCGAAGCCTGCAAGCCTGTTCACATAAGATTTTTTTTTAAAGTTTAAAATGCACTCTAACACCTATTCAAAACTCACCGAGCCCTCAGGGCTCCAAACCAAATATGCACACAACCTCAAATATCCTACAAACTTATCCGTGCCAACAGATCGCCAAAATAACATCATATACATCGAATTAAATCTCAAAATTCATAATTTCTTCCAAGTTTTCATTAAGCATAAATTTTCCGTTTAAGTCCGAAACACGTCAAACGACATCCGTTTTCCACCAAATTTTGCAGAAAGCACTTAAATCTCATATAAGACATGTACCGGGCGCCGGACGCGGAACCAAAATACGGGTATGATACCAATACATTCTAATCAAATTTCCTTAAATATTTTCAGAAATAATTTCACACAAAAATTCATTTCTCGGGCTCTAGACATTGAAATTCGATTCCGGGCATTCGCCCAAGTTCTATATTTTTCTAGGGACCGTTCGGGGCCGTCAAATTAAGGGATCCAGATCCGTTTACCCAAAATATTGACCAAAGTCAAATTTATTCATATTAATATCAAAATTTAGCATTTTTTTATATAATTCATATTTAAGCTTTCTGGCTACACGTCCGGAATGAGCTCGCCAATCGAGGCAACCCAAAATGAGGTTTTCAAGGCCTCGAAAGTACAGAAAGAGTGAGAAAATAAGTGATGACCCTTTGGGTCGTCACAAGGTCTAGCGAACCCGTTGTTAGCTATGGGGTCCTTCAAGTCTCCTCTCATTTATACTTGTCTTAGTAATCGATAAATACTCGTTGGAATATATTTAAAGATATATAGGGTACTTTAATTTTTATCAAATCATGTAATCTCATTCCGGTAACAGTAAATCTTATCTCAAGTAATGATAAAACTTATTCAGTAATAATGAGAACATTCAAAATAATTGTAATTGTCTCAAATAAATATAGCAATATCATATCAAGTAAAGGATTTGTTCTATGATGTAAATTCAAAATAGTCAGTAAATTCCATGTGCAAATCATGGAAGTTGTTGAAATACAAATTGGGTAAGGCTACTATTGATCTCCACTTGATGTCAACTAATCTTAACTTCCAGTCAGATTCACATTGTTTAGCTCGCTTACGAATCTATAAATCATTTTAAAGCTTAATGTAACCATCTACTAGTTCTGTAATTTATAATTAAGGTGATAACCGATCTCTATGCCGATTGTATATTTATATAAATTCTGGCATGCCGATTGTATATTTATATAAATTCTGGCATGCCGATTGTATATTTATATAAATTCTGGCACCTCTTAGAATAAGGATTCCTATCCCTTTTCCTCAATTTTTTTCCATTTTAATTGTTTATTTTCTTTCTAAATAAATCAATTGAAAAATGCTTTGATCATTTAAAAAAAAAAAAGCATTTGAAAGACAAAATCCTCTTTTTTTTCTCCTAAATTCAAATCTTTAGCAAGAAGGCTAAATCAAATAAAATTACTACCATTATATGTTCCTTTACAGTTATTTATTCAAATAACATTCTCAATCGAGCACACAACAACCATAAAATTATAAAAAGTATCAAGAAAAAATAAAAAGCCAACAAAATCAGGAAACTCAAGAGAACGAAGTGAACAAAAACTATGAAGCTATACCCAATTTTTTCTTCGTCTTAATTAGGCATAACCTTTAGATGGCTAGATCATTGTTACAAAGGAGATTCAAAACACTCATATAAACATACAAAGGAACACAAAGATTATCCGACATAGATTTGGAATGCCACGTATCACTCCTATATTGCTAGATGCTCCTCTAATTTAACATCTCAAAATTAGGTAAAACACATAGATTTGCCAAGTAAAATATTAGGTAAAGCATATAAAAAGAAGAATACAGAACAACAACCATAAATCGCAGCAATTTTAAACCTTTTTTCGAATAAATGACCGGTACAACAAAATATAAAACAAAGACAAAGAACAACAAAGTAACCAACTCAGTTGTGGAAACAAAGAGGATGTACACAGGGAGAGCAAAGTAGATTAATCACTTTAAGATACAAAGAATACATAATTAAATTGGCCAAACAAGGAAAAAGAGTAAATAATTAAATTGGCTAAAGAAAAATTCCAGCCATCAAAATTATCTATAAAAAATTAGACAGAATAACTGCAACTTGTGAACCGCTAATGTAAGAACGAAATCTGGTATATAGAAATACCCAATAGGGGTAAAACGAATTCAAATTATTTTAAAATACTTTCAACTTAACAATTTGGCATTAGTACTTTCATATAGTTCCTAATACTTTTTCGATTAGTTGAGAAGAAGTAAGAAATCCATACCTTGAAGTAATTTTTTGTCTTATTTGCATAAGCTTACCAGGATCAGAGTCACAGTAATGGAAGAAAACCAAGAGACACAAGTAAAGTTAAAAATCAAACAATGTCATAGTAAGAAATAAATGAGTAGTACTAAGAGAAAAGAATGTTTCGTCTTAGAATATGGTTGAGTATCTTACTGACTTGAATCAACAACAAGTAATAAATTAACATGGTGAAAGATATTACCTGCAGGTGGAAAAGAAGTAGAAGAAGCAGAGGCTATAATCGGGAAAGATTTCAAGATGGGTTTTCTCCAAATACAAGGAATTTGCTTCCTCCTGGTTTGTAATTGCAATTGAGGATAGGCGAGACAATTAGGCAGCAGATGTAGTACACAAATACTCATGTTTTAATTTACTTTTCCTTCTCAAAATAGAATTAAATTAGTAGTAGTTGAATGTCACGACCCCAAATCCGGTCGTGATGGCGCCCAGCACATTGCTAAGCCAGCCTGACCAATCAATATAAACAACGGAGCTAGACGCTCTCTTTTAGCCCATTTAAGCATATTAAATCACGAAGCAATAGCGATACAAATAACGAAAACGGGGAACCAAGTCCCATAATACATCAACTCCCATAGACCAAGGGTCAAGAGTCATGAGCCTCTACTGAACATGAGTGTATAAAGGTTTACAAAATACCAAGTGCGGAAAGAAATGTCAATACAAAATCAAAAGACAATGAGGAAGGAATATCGGGTCCTGCGGACTCTGCAGCTACCTCGAATATCCACAAACGTCGCCCCGCACAGCTACTGGATCACTGCTGAGAGGTACCTGGATCTGCACACAAGGTGCGGGGAGTAAAATGAGTACTGCCAGACTCAGTGGTAATAAACAAGGGTAAGACAACGCGGATAAGAAATCCGCAATAAAGCACTATGTAAAGCTATAATCGGCTACCCTGTCATAGAATCAATATTCTCTGTACCTGTACCAACAAGTACCAGCAAAACAGTATAACAGCTAGCGTATGTAGCTAAATGCAATGCAATGCATGATATGACCGCTACGGCGTGTGGCCCGACTCCAATTTTGGGTACCCGTGCTCACTGTGGGGGTTCAGACTCCGGAGGGCTCCTACAGCCCAAGCACATCTCATAGAGATATCCTCGCGGCGTGCGGTCCGATCCAACATATATCTCGCCGCGGCGTGCGGCCCGATCCTCATACTAGTCGGCTAATATGCGGATACGAGCCTCGCGAGGCTCAAAAGTAGTTTTTGAAAACTCTTTTATCATTTTTTCGTTGGAAAACAGTAATATCAAGTTCCGGAGATTGGAATTAGCATAATAACAAAAATAGTCGCGGACTAGTAGTAAACTAGCATGTCTATGTGATAAGACAATGATAACGATCCTCGCGGGATCCAATAACCGGCTCACGGCCCACATGTATACTCAACCGCCCAAGAAGGGGGTTCCTCGGCTCGAGAGTGGCCATTATCACAATATATATATACATATATGCAACCATCCGAGAAGGAGGTTCGACGGCTCTAGAATAGCCAATAATACAATATCAACAGGTTGGACTAATATGTAGTCTCCAGTTCATGATCGACCCCGCACCCTCAAGAGTGTGCGTGTCTCGCCGCTATACAGCGTCACAAAGTGGTATACCGGGGTTTCGAACCCGTCGGTCATCACCCACATCTATTACTCACCTCAATACGGCGCGACGATTACTCCGAAATGCCCTTGCCACGAGAATCAAGCTCCGTACGCGTAGAATCTGATCAAATACAATAAAAATACAACAATTTAGGCCAATGGGACGACACCCAATCAATACAACTCAATTTACATCAAAATTCCCAAAGTTGTCAAAACCCGAGCCCCGGGCCCACATTCCAAAAATTTACGAAATTCACATTTCCGGAACCCTCGTCTCAATACGAGTCTAAGCATATCAATTTTACCAAAATCGGACTCCATTTGCCCGTTCAAAACCTTGATTTTCTAAAGTCCAAGACTAGGGTTAAATCCTCCATAATTACCCCAAATTCCTCCATTTTCATGATATAATTGCATGATATTATCAATACTAATCATAATATGAGTTCATAGTTGATTACCCGATGATTTCCCTTGATTTCTTCCTCAAAATCGCCCAAAGTCGCCCTTAAGCCGAGACCCCCAAATGTTAAAATGTTTATGAAATTTTGTAACTTCTGATACACTTAACTTACAGCGATTTCCGCTTCTGCGGAAGTATTTCCGCTCCTACGCGTCCGCTTCTACGGAGACTGGACCGCTCCTGCGGATACGTCCGCTTCTGCGACTGGGCGTCCGCTTCTGCGGACTCGCCTAAGCGGCTCCCCTTCCGCTTCTGCGATGGTCGCTTCTGCGACTCCCAGTCCGCCCCCGCGTTTCCGCTTCAGCGGAAAATGATCCGCTTCTGCGGTCACCGCTTCTGCGGCTCCTGGTCCGCTTCAGCGCACCCGCTCCTGCGCACCCGCTCCTGCGCCCAAATTTCCGCAGGAGCGGAAACAACAGAGGCAGTGCACCAGTTTTCTGAAATTTCCATATTTGACAGAACCAGAACTCTCAACCTGAAATTTCCATGATTTTTCTCCCGTTTAACCATCCGAAAACACCCCGAGGCCCCCGGGACCTCATCCAAACATACCAACACATCTTAATACCTTATTCGAACTTGCTCCAATCCTCAAAACACGTCTAACAACATCAAAGCTCATAATTCGCATCGAATTCAAGCCTAAATTCCTTAAAACATTCCAAATTGCACATTCAATCAAAACCCGACCAAACGACGTCCGAATGACCTGAAATTTTGCAAGCACATCCAAAATCACCTAACGAAGCTACTGCAACTGTCGGAATTCCATTCCGACTCCCGGATCAAAATATCACCTACCGTTCGGATTTCGCCAAAATTCAACCTTAGCCAATTCAAGCCTATTTCTACACCGGGCCTCCAAATTCAATTCCGATCGCTCCCCTAAGTCACAAATCACCTCCCGGAACTATCCGAATCATCAGAATCCGATTCCGAGCACTCTAACTCAATAGTCAACTCTTGGTTGACTTTTCATATTCAAGCTTTCTTCAAACATGCTATTTGTTTCATTTTCACTCCAAATCACTCCTAACTCACCCGATATACTCTAATACTGTTTTAAAAGCATAATATATGTAAATGCAAGGTAACGGGTGGTAATTCCCGTAACGACGGGCCGGGTCGTTACATTCTCCCCAACTTAAACAAACGCTCGTCCGCGAGCGGGTTAAGAAACATACCTGGAGCATCAAACAAGTGTGGATATCTGCTCCGCATTCCCTGCTCGGTCTCCCAAGTTGCTTCCTCCACGGGACGACCTCTCCACTGCACTTTCACTGAAGCTATATCCTTAGATCTCAGCTTACGAACCTGTCGACCCAAAATGGCTACTGGTTCCACATCATAAGTCAAATCCTCATCTAGCCGTATCGTGCTGAAGTCCAACACATGAGACGGGTCTCCGACATACTTCCGGAGCATAGATACATGGAACACCGGGTGAACTCCCGACAAACTGGGTGGCAAAGCAAGCATATAAGCCACCTCCCCAACTTTCCTAAGCACCTCAAAAGGTCCAATAAACCTTGGGCTCAACTTTCCTTTCTTTCCAAACCTCATAACACCCTTCATAGGCGAAACCTTCAACAACACCTTCTCACCTACCGAATAAGACACATCTCGGACCTTCCGGTCCGCATAACTCTTCCTGACGCGACTGAGCTGTGCGAAGTCTCTCCTGAATCACCTTCACCTTGTCTAAGGCATCTTGGACTAACTCTGTCCCCAACAACCTAGCCTCGCCGGGCTCGAACCAACCAACTGGAGACCTACACCGCCTCCCATATAAAGCTTCATACGGCGCCATCTGAATGCTGGACTGATAGCTATTATTATAAGCAAACTCCGCCAAAGGCAAATAATCAGCCCATGAACCACCAAAATCAATGACACAAGCACGCAACATGTCCTCCAATATCTGAATAGTACGCTCGGACTGCCCATCCGTCTGTGGATGAAATGCTGTGCTCAACTCTACCTGTGATCCCAACTCTCGCTGAAATGTCCTCCAGAACTGAGATGTGAACTGGGTACCTCTGTCTGATATAATGGAAATAGGAACTCCATGCAATCTCACTATCTCACTGATGAATATCTCTGCCAACCGCTCTGAGGTATAGGTAGTACACACTGGGATGAAATGAGCTGACTTAGTCAGTCTATCCACCACCACCCAAACTGAATCAAACTTCCTCGCTGTCCGAGGGAGTCCACTAACAAAGTCCATAGTAATCCTTTCCCACTTCCACTCAGGAATATCAATACGCTGGAATACACCACCAGGTCTCTGATGCTCATACTTGACCTGCTGACAGTTTAGACACCGAGCCACACGGCTCACAATATCTTTCTTCATCTTTCTCCACCAGTAATGCTGCTTCAAATCCTGATACATCTTCGCGGCTCCTGGATGGATAGAATACCGCGAGCTGTGGGCCTCCTCCAATATCAATTCACGAAGGCCGTCAACATTGGGCACGCATATCCGGCCCTGCATCCGCAATACACCATCACTATCAATAGTGACATCCCTGGCATCATCATGCTGAACTCTGTCCTTAAGGACAAGTAAGTGTGGATCATCATACTGGCGCTCTCGAATACGATCATATAAAGAAGAACGAGCTACTACATAAGCCATCACCCGACCGGGCTCAGAAATATCCAGCCTTACCATCTGGTTAGCTAACGCCTGAACATCAACTGCTAGGGGTCTCTCCCCAACTGGAATATACGCCAAACTGCCCATACTAATAGCCTTCCGGCTCAATGCATCAGCCACTACATTGGCTTTCCCGGATGATACAAGATAGTAATATCATAGTCTTTAAGCAATTCAAGCCATCTCCGCTGCCTCAAATTTAGATCTTTCTGCTTAAACAAATGCTGAAGGCTACGGTGGTCCGTATATACATCACAAGATACACCATATAGATAATGCCTCCAAATCTTCAAGGTACGAACTATAGCAGCTAACTCTAAGTCGAGAACATGGTAGTTCTTCTCGTGGGGCTTCAACCGACGAGAAGCATAAGCAATGACCCTACCCTCCCGCATCAACACACAACCAATGCCCACTCCCGAGGCATCACAATATACAGTATAAGAACCTGAAGCTGACGGTAATATCAAGACCGGTGCCGTGGTCAATGCTGTCTTGAGCTTTCGAAAGCTCTCCTCGCACTCCTCGACCATACGAAAGGAACACCCTTCCGAGTCAATCTAGTCGAGCGGCGAAGCAATGAATGAAAATCCCCGAACGAACCGGCGATAATACCCTCGCCAATCCCGTAAAGCTACGGATCTCGAGAATCGAGGTCTGTCCGGGCCAACTCGCACCGCCTCGACCTCTCTCGATCTACCCGAATACCATCACAGGACACCACGTGCCCCAAGAATGCCACGGACTCGAGCCGAACTCACATTTGGAGAACTTGGCATACGACTTCTCCTCTCTCAATCTCTGCAACACAACACTCAAGTGCCGAGCATGCTCCTCCCGGCTACGAGAGTAGACAAGTATGTCATCAATGAATACGATTACAAATGAATCAAGATACGGCCCGAATACACTGTTCATCAGATGCATAAATGCTGCTGGGGCGTTGGTCAGCCCAAAAGACATCACAAGGAACTCATAGTGACCATATCTCGTCCTGAATGCAATCTTCATAATGTCGGACTCTCTAATCTTCAGCTTGATGGTAGCCCGAACGAAGATCAATCTTCGAGAACACCCTAGCTCCCTGGAGCTGATCAAACAAATCATCAATACGAGGCAGAGGATACTTATTCTTCACTGTTGCTTTGTTTAGCCGCCTATAGTCAATACACATCCTCATAGATCCGTCCTTCTTCTTAACAAACAGGACTGGTGCACCCCACGGCGACACACTCGGCCGAATAAACCCCTTATCTAGGAGTTCCCGGAGCTGCTCCTTCAATTCCTTCAACTCAGCTGGTGCCATCCGATACGGAGGAATAGAAATGGGCCGAGTGCCCGCACCAAGTCAATGCCAAAATCAATATCCCCGTCCGGCGGCATGCCCGGCAGGTCTGAAGGGAATACATCCGGGAAATCCCTCACAACAGGTAGAATCAATGCTATGAGATTCAGCTCCCACATCTCTCACAAAAGCTAAGTACGATAAACACCCTTTTTCAACCATTTTCTCGAGCTTTTAAGAACGAAATAACACGGCTAGGGACGAAAACAGTCGAACCCCGCCACTCAATCCGAGAAATACCAGGAATGGCCAACGTAATTGTCTTAGCATGACAGTCCAATATAGCATGGTACGGAGACAACCACTCCATACCCAATATAACATCAAAGTCCACCATACCCAACAATAACAATTCTGCCTGGGTCTCCAGACCCCCAATATATATAACACAGGATCTATAGACATGATCCACAACAATCGTATCACCCACTGGGGTGGATACATGAACAGTAAATCAAGAATACCACGAGTCGCACCCAAACGATGTGCAAAATAAGAGGACACGTAAGAATATGTGGACCCCGGATCAAATAGAACGAGGCATCTCTCGTGACGGACGTAAATGATACCCGTAATCACGCGATCGGAGGCAACCGCATCACGCCCGTCAGGAAGTGCATAGAATCGTGCCCGGCCTCCACCGGATCTCTCCTCGCCCCGGGGCGACCACGAGAAGACCGACCTCCACCTCTACTAGACCGAGATGGTGCCGAAGAGCAGGGCCGATCCCTCCGCCGAGTCCCCGCCCCTACGTAGACGAGGGCAATGTCTCCTCATACGGCCAAACTCACCACACTCATAACATGCACCTCGGTGCCGGAGAAGCAGGTGCCGCACTCGGGCCGGGAGGGCACCAAGCCGACGACCGACCTCGCCGAAATCCCCGTCGACCACGACCATGCGAACCTCCGCTCCGCTCTCGGGCGGCCCGAACGAGAAGGTCCAGACGAGCGACCTCTCGCTCGCCGGGAATGCTCTCTGGACGGAGCACCACCGAAACTACCAGAACCACGAGGCCTCTCGGCCTCCCGCTCCTCTCTCTCTCGGCGACGATCCGCCTCAATCGAGCGTGCCATATCAGCTACCTGCTCAAACGATGATGACAGAACTCGCTCGCTGGTCATAAGAATACGGATAGAGTAGTTGAGGCCATCAATGAACCTCCCGATCCTCTCCCTATCATTAGGGATCATCCATGTGGCATGCCTAGCCAGCTGTGTAAATCTAAGCTCATACTGAGTCACAGACATGTCGCCCTGAATCAACCACTCGAACCGGCGACGTAGCTCCTCGCGACGAGACCGAGGTACATATTTCTCTAGAAAGAGAGTAGAGAACTGCTGCCATGTGAGAGGTGCCGCTCTAGCAGGCCTACGCCTCTCAAACTCCTCCCACCAATCAAACGCGGGACCAGTGAACTGAAATGTAGTAAATGAAACTCCGCCGGACTCAAGAATACCAGCCGTACGCAGCATCTTCTGACATTTATCCAAGAAACCCCGGGCATCCTCGCCCTCAACGCCACTGAAATGGGGTGGCTGAAGTCTACCAAACCTCTCAAGACGACGCCGCTCGTCCTCGGGCATAACCTGAACCATATGCTCGGGAGCTGGAGCTGGTGCAGTCGGAGGAATAACCGGTGCAACCACCCGAGCGGGGACAACCTCTCGGCATCCGAAGTCCCCGTACAACCGGATCAGCGCGCGAGCCGCAGTGGTCCGCCGACCACCCCCGACCGAGATGTCGCTACGCAGGCGGTAGCCGAAACTACTCGAGCCAAACCGGAACACACCGATAATATCCGGGCCAGAGTCTCTGAAGACCGTGAATAGCAATAGATATAGTCCGGCCCCGAACCGGGACCGCCGGAGCTTTAACCACCGGGGGTCGCTCCCGAACCGGTACAACAAGGCGGGTCGACCGGCACCGCCTCAGCCGCCCTACCTCTAACTCTAGCACGACCGCGCCCACGGCCTCTAACAGTGGCAACGGAGGTCGTCCACCTCGTCCCGATGCTCGCGTTCTCGCCATCTGCACGAGAGAATAGAATATAGAAGTTCGGTTCTCCGAACAACAAGATCGCACGACAGAGTTCAAGAAAAGTGAATTGTTTCCTAAATGTTCGCAGCCTCCCGAGGATAAGTACAGGCGTCCCCGTACCGATCCACAAGACTCTACTAACCGGCTCAAGACTCGCGAGACCTGTTAACCTAGGCTCTGATACCAACTTGTCACGACCCAACCCTGGTCGTGATGGCGCCCAACACATTGCTAAGCCAGCCTGACCAATCAATATAAACAACGGAGCTAGACGCTCTCTTTTAGCCCATTTAAGCATATTAAATCACGAAGCAATAGCGATACAAATAACGAAAACAGGGAACCAAGTCCCATAATACATCAACTCCCATGGACCAAGGGTCAAGAGTCATGAGCCTCTACTGAACACGAGTGTATAAAGGTTTACAAAATACCAAGTGCGGAAAGAAATGTCAATACAAAATCAAAAGACAGTAGGAAGGAATATCGGGTCCTCGGACTCTGCACCTACCTCGAATATCCACAAACGTCGCTTCGCACAGCTACCGGATCACCGCCGAGAGGTACTCGGATCCGCACACAAGTGCGCAGGAGTAAAACGAGTACCGCCGTACTCAGTGGTAATAAACAAGTGGAAGACACAGCAGATAAGAAATCCGCAATAAAGCACTATGTAAAGCTATAATCGGCTACCCCGTCATAGAATCAATATTCTCTATACCCGTACCAACAATTACCAATAAAACAAGATAACAGCTAGCGGATGTAGCTAAATGCAACGCAATGCACGATATGACCGCTACGGCGTGTAGCTCGACTCCAATTTTGGGTACCCGTGCTCACCGTGGGGGTTCAGACTCCGGAGGGCTCCTACAGCCCAAGCACATCTCATAGAGATATCCCCGCGGCGTGCAGTCCGATCCAACATATATCTCGCTGCGGCGTGCGGCCCGATCCACTACTAGTCAGCTAATATGCAGATACAGCCTCGCAGGCTCAAAAGTAGTTTTTGAAAACTCTTTTATCATTTTTTCGTTGGAAAACAGTAATATCAAGTTCCAGAGATTGGAATTAGCATAATAACAAAAATAGTCGCGACTAGTAGTAAACTAGCATGTCTACGTGATAAGACAATGATAACTAACACTGATATAAAATAATCAAACATGCATTTACAACATAACGGGGTGATAATTCTCGTGACGACGGGCCGGGTCGTCACAATATATATATGCAACCATCCGAGAAGGAGGTTCGACGGCTCTAGAATAGCCAATAATACGGTATCAACAGGTCGGACTAATATATAGTCTCCAATTCATGATCGACCCCGCACTCTCAAGAGCGTGCGTGTCTCGCCGCTATACAGCGTCACAAAGTGGTATACCGGGGTTTCGAACCCGCTGGTCATCACCCACATCTATTACTCACCTCAATACAGCGCGACGACTACTCCGCAATGCCCTTGCCACGAGAATCAAGCTCCGCACGCGTAGAATCTGATCAAATACAGTAAAAATACAACAATTTAGGCCAATGGGACGACACCCAATCAATACAACTCAATTTACATCAAAATTCCCAAAGTTGTCAAAACCCGAGCCCCGGGCCCACATTCCAAAAATTTACGAAATTCACATTTCCGGAACCCTCGTCTCAATACGAGTCTAAGCATATCAATTTTACCAAAATCGGACTCCATTTGCCCGTTCAAAACCTTGATTTTCTAAAGTCCAAGACTAGGGCTAAATCCTCCATAATTACCCCAAATTCCTCCATTTTCATGATATAATTGCATGATATTATCAATACCAATCATAATATGAGTTCATAGTTGATTACCTGATGATTTCCCTTGATTTCCTCCTCAAAATCGCCCAAAATCGCCCTTAGGCCGAGACCCCCAAATGTTAAAATGTTTCTGAAATTTTCTAACTTCTGATACACTTACTAACAGCGATTTTCGCTTCTGCGGAACATTTTCCGCTTCTACGCTCCCGTATCCGCGACCAAAGGGTCGCTTCAGCGGTTCCAGGCCTAGCCGGCCATTTCCGCTTCTGCGAACAAAGGGCCGCCTCTGCGCGTCCGCTTCTGCGAAGACTCGACCGCTCCTGCGGAAATTTCCGCTTCTACGGCTAGGTGTCCGCTTCTGCGGACTCGCCTAAGCGGCTAGCCTTCCGCTTCTGCGATACTTCCCCCATAGCCCTTGGCCGCTTCTGCGGCTCAACATCCGCTTCAGCGGTGCCGCACCTGCGGACTCCTTTCCGCTTCCGCGATCACAAGCGCTTCTGCGCTCCCTTATCCGCTTCTGCGGACTCGCTCCTGCGACCACATTTCCGCAGGAGCGAAAATGACAGAACCAGAACTCTCAACCTGAAATTTCCATGATTTTTCTCCCGTTTAACCATCCGAAAACACCCCGAGGCCCCCGGGACCTCATCCAAACATACCAACACATCTTAATACCTTATTCGAACTTGCTCCAATCCTCAAAACACGTCTAACAACATCAAAGCTCATAATTCGCATCGAATTCAAGCCTAAATTCCTTAAAACATTCCAAATTGCACATTCAATCAAAACCCGACCAAACGACGTCCGAATGACCTGAAATTTTGCAAGCACATCCAAAATCACCTAACGAAGCTACTGCAACTGTCGGAATTCCATTCCGACTCCCCGATCAAAATATCACCTACCGTTCGGATTTCGCCAAAATTCAACCTTAGCCAATTCAAGCCTATTTCTACACCGGGCCTCCAAATTCAATTCCGATCGCTCCCCTAAGTCACAAATCACCTCCCGAAACTAACCGAATCATCAGAATCCGATTCCGAGCACTCTAACTCAATAGTCAACTCTTGGTTGACTTTTCATATTCAAGCTTTCTTCAAACATGCTATTTGTTTCATTTTCACTCCAAATCACTCCTAACTCACCCGATATACTCTAATACTGTTTTAAAAGCATAATATATGTAAATGCAAGGTAACGGGGTGGTAATTCCCGTAACGACGGGCCGGGTCGTTACATTGAACTGCCTACTTAACATTACAAAGGAATCCAAAAAAACAATTGCTTGTTCTGAGGCAAAGTTAGATGAATTTTAAAACTCATAACAGTAAACTCAACAACTAATATGAATCAACAATTAGCAAAAAAAAAAAAAAAAAAACACAAAAAACAACCCTTTTTAGCTACTTGCACTGATCACGCAATTTCAGATTCACAGTGAAAGCCAAAAATTAATCTTTTTACCTAACCCAAAATAGAACCATAGTAGAGCAACAAAAATACAGCTAATAAAACGATAAAACCCTAATATCCAAAATTGATATAACTGCAACTCACATCCACAGGCATGAAAATGACAGTCTTTAAGCAAGTGAAAGTGAAATAAAGTCAAAAAAAAAAAAAAGGAAACCCCAATATTTTATATAAAAGATCATCAAACTTATAGTTTAATTCGATAAAATTATTGACATGCATGTAGACAATAACCAAAAATACCCAAAAGTTCAAGATGTTCTAAATTTTGTTCCGATTTTAAAATTACACTATAAATTAACTTTTAAGCTACAACTATTACAACCACAGAATAATAAATATTAAAATAATCATAAAATTCCCAATTAAGAATCCCAGGTTAAAATCATAAAATTCACCGGTTAATAAAATTTACTTTCCATCTAAACTTATAAAATAATAAAAAGATCAGCGTAACTCAGTACCTGAAGATGGAAGGCCAAGGAATAGAGATTGAAGAAGAAAATGATGAGTAGGCAAAGCTTCTGAGCAGACAGAAAGATGAAGCAAATGCAGAGATAGGAGAGTTTTTGGCTTAGAGAGTAAATGCGGTGGCTATACAGAAGTTTAAAGTGTAATAGAATCTAGAATAAACCTAAAAGCTACACGTATCATTAGTGTAGCTAAAAATAGACACGTAAATGACCTAATTGCCCTCAAGCTTTATTAAAATAACCCTAAGCATACATGTCGAAAGACTTTCTCTAAGAGAAAAATGTACAAGTACTTTTTAAGTGATCCAATATTATTTTTTAAATTGAAGGCTGGACCTTAGCAACCTCATTCAATTCATGTTTTTTCCCTAGTATAATGAATATTCTTATAATTTTTTTTTTATGTAGTCCAACAACAAATCTTTTATTCGCTTAAGGTCCACGTGACGTTAGGTAATTGTTAACGTAATGAGTTGAATACATTGGTATTACAGTTTTTTTAAGTCTGTTTGGAATGTTACCTGGATGGGTCAAAATAAGATCAGAGAAATTCGTCATGAGGTCGTGGTCGTAGTCGGACAGGCCAAGGTCGGACCATCATCAATGGTTGTGGTCGGACAGACAAAGGTCGGACCGTCATAAATGGTTGTGGTTAGACAGGTCAAGGTCGGACCGTCATCAATGGTCGTGGTTGGATAGACCAAGATCGGACCGTCATCAATGGTCCTGGTCGAACAGGCCAAGGTCGGACCGTCATTAATGGTCGTGGTTGGACATGCCAAGGTCGGACCGTTATCAAACATCTAGTTTGCTTTGGAAAAATCAAAAGGAATATTCTACTGAATATTTAATATTTCCTGTTAATTATATCTTTTTTTGAATTTTCTATGGATACCCCCATTATAAATAGGAGGGGAGGACTTCCCAAAAAGGGGGAGGGGTGGACTCTCTCTCTCTCTCTCCCTCTCCCTCTTTCTAGAAAATATGTAAACACACATCTCCAAAGAAATGAGAGGATATGTGATCCAATACCTTCATCATATCCATAAAGGGTCACGAGGTTCTTGTATTTGTCTATCATTCATCTTTATGAAAACAAAGAAGATCCGTCTCACCAAAGATCGAGTGAACCTTTTCCTTTATTCATATTTTTGTTATTTAATGCATCTTTTTTTATGCCATCAATCTGATCATAATCGCCATCAACATTTATATTCGACTATGTCTTTTAATTCGTATTATTCATCTCGGATCTAGAATTAATTATTCTTAACTAGAATTTACCCGTCCATTTCTTTTGATTGATTTGCTTCAAAAGTATAACACCTTTTGAGTCAAACAATTTGGCGCCGTCTGTGAGAATTTTATAATTAAAATTTTAATTTCCTCTAGATCAAGAATTATATAATCATGTTGGTCAAAAAGTCTCGGGTTACGGTCTTAAAAGGAGGCTTGGAAGAGTCTTTTGGTAAAAATCTCTTTAAAGAGAATAATGACTCGCTATTAACCAATGGAATGCTTTTATTTCTTACCAACTTCCTCTACTTCTCGCTAATATTGAATTAAGAATTAGGTAAAACCTACATTGCTCGCTCTAGTTGTTATGAGTTGTCTTAAAGGAACTTCTAATCTATAATGAGGCGGCTACAACATCTGGTATACAAAAATATAGATTGTACAACTATTTATACCTGTCTTTTAATTTGATCCAGAATAACAAACACAACCAAACACCCACACTTATAAATACTATACTACTACGACCAAGAGAGCATAGTACGACTAATTGGCTCTTCCAATCCCAGCCATTTGGACCTGCTTCGACACGGGTCACCTTACACTTTGGCAGTGTCTTGTTCCCTCTCCAACGTCGGTCCAAAAACTTTCTATAAATAACTTGGCCTGACAATGTGTTCCATCTGACCGTTTCAAGGATAACAACCTAACTAAGGCCTAAAGTTCTTATAGTCTCAAGTATCTTTTTGTGGTGAGGATAGGGCCATATGAAGATTTCCAAATGAATTGTGGGTTCTATAGAGGTGAGATGTCAATTTTTTAATGATCTACGTATAGCTTGCAAATTTATACTATACTGTTTTATCCTCCTTTATTCATATAAAACAAGGAAATTTGATATTATGGAGAAATTTTTTACAAATTTCGGTCACAGTGTATGGTAAATCTCCTCATTCTTCTTATAAATATACACCTCAATTATGTTGGCTCTTCTCGTTCTTCTTATAAGTATACAAACCTCGATATATTATTATCACAATCCTAAGCCTCTCAGAGAAAGGTAGAGAAGTATTTGCTGCTCTGGCACACATATGGAAGCATACATTTAATTACATCAACTCCATGTCACGCAAATGTGCAATTTAACTTGGAGTTCCATCTATCATCCACAGTCACGGTACTCTTCGAATTGGTGGATGCCCTTCCAATTAATAAATCCAAATTGTAGACATAAAACTTTGCTAAAGCGGACAACCACACCAAATTGGTAACGACACTTGATCAAAAAGGAAGGCGAGCTTGCTTCTTATTCCCGTGTTTGATCTCTTCCATCTCTGCCTGGCTCGTTGTCACCTATGTTGAAGAAAGGTTTTGAACCCTGTAGAGAATGAAGAGGAGCATAACCAGAGAAAGGAACGTGATCAAACTGAGGTAACAAATGCTTTTATTTTGGTTTAACTAACTATTTCTCTAAATGGAATAGAAGCAGGAGCATTCTCCGAGATACACGAACAGGAAATGCATCATATTCTCCAATACAAACAAAATTAAGCAAACTGGGACTCCCCCAGGAAATACATCATACTCTTCAATACAAGAAAAATTAAGCAAATTGGGACTCTCCCAGGAAATACATCATATTCTCCAATATAAGTAAAATTAAGAAAACTAGGACTCCCCCAGAAAATACATTATATTCTCCAATGCAACCAAAATTAAGTAAACCGAGTAAAAGGCTAAGTGCCATTGCCATTAAAGTTTGATAAGTTCGACCTTGATCGAACTGGGACTCAAGCTAAGTGCCTTTACAATCAAAGAATGAAAAAGTTCGACCTCGCTTGAGTTACAGGCTAAGTGCCGTTGCATCAAAGTTTGATAAGTTCGACCTCATTTGAACTGGGACTCAGGCTAAGGGCCTTCGTCAAAAAAGAAGAGTTCGGCATCGATCGAACGACAACAGGTTAATATTTTGATAAGTTGAAATAACACCCTTTAAGGCCAAGGTCCTTCTCCAAAAAGAAGAATTCTCTCTAGCTCGAATTACAACGGGTTAACATTTCGGCCTTAGATCGAAATAACACCCCTACGGCCAAGGGCCTTCACCAAAAAATAAGAGTTCGACATCGATCGAATGACGACCGGTTAACATTTGGATAAGTCGAAATAACAATCCTTTAAGGCCAAGGGTCTTCACCAAAAAAAAAGAATTCGTCATAGATCAAACGGCGGCGGGTTAACATTTTGATAAGTTGAAATACCACCCTTTAAGGCCAAGGGCCTTCTCCAAAAAGAAGAATTCGACCTTGCTCGAATTACAACGGGTTAAAATTTCGGCCTTAGCTCGAAATAACTCCCCTACACCCAAGGTCCTTCGCCAAAAAAGAAGAGTTCGACATGGATCGAACGTCGATGGGTTAACATTTCGATAAGTCGAAATAACACCCTTTAAGGCCAAGGGCCTTTACCAAAAAAGAAGAGTTCGACATTGATCGAACGACGTCGGGGTAACATTTCGATAAATCAAAATAACATCCATTAAGTCCAAGGGCCTTCGCCAAAAAAGAAGAGTTCGATATCAATCAAACGACGACGGGTTAAAATTTCGATAAGTCGAAATAGAACCCTTTAAGGCCAAGGGCCTTCGCTAAAAAAGAAGAGTTTGACATCGTCGAACGACGATGGGTTAATATTTTGATAAGTCGAAATAACACCCTTTAAGGCCAAGGGTCTTCGCAAAAAAAGAATTCAATATCGATCAAACAACGACGGGTTAACATTTCGATAAGTCGAAATAACACCCTTTAAGACTAATGGCCTTCTCCAAATAAAATAATTCGACCTCGCTCTAATTACAACGGGTTAACATTTCGGCCTTAGCTCGAAGTAACACCCCTATGGCCAATGACCTTTGCCAAAAAGAAGAGTTTGACATTGATCGAACGACGACGGGTTAACATTCCGATAAGTCAAAATAACACCCTTTAAGGCCAAGGGCCTTCGCCAAAAAAGAAGATTTCGACATCGATCGAATGACGACGGGTTAAAATTTCGATAAGTCAAAATAACACCCATTAAGGCCAAGGGCCTTAGCAAAAAATGTATTTAACATCGATCGAACAACGACGAGTTAACATTTCGATAAGTCAAAATAACATCCTTTAAAGCCAAGGGTCTTCTCCAAAAAGAAGAATTCGACCTAGCTCGAATTACAACGGATTAACTTTTGGGCCTTAGCTCAAAATAACATACCTACGACCAAGGGCCATTACTAAAAGGAAGGATTCGACCTCGCTCGAATTACGACGGGTTAACACTTCGGCCTTTGCCCGAAATAACACCTCTACGGCTAAAGGCCATCGCCAAAAGTAATAAATCTACTTCACTCAAATTTGAATCTCATTCGACCTACCTCGAACTTGATTCACAACTAGGCCTCGCTCCAGCTGAATAAGGCAACGTGAAAATGAAACAATAATCACTGCTAGCATCCGGATTATATTAGGAAATACAAGAAAATGAGAGTGAGAGAAATTCTGGTCTCACCTACAATTTAAGGCCATGACCCAACACACCTATATAAATTTACTGGTAACACTATTCTCGACAACATTCCTCCTGACAGCAACGGCTTTTACCCTTCAAATTTAAATACCATCTTTCTACGATGCTATGAAGTCTCGATGACCAGTGGCAGATATTGTTAAGGCCCACTAGATGGACCACAGCATCCTGGAGTATTCAGGTAGCAATGATCCCCTCTGGGATCTGAGGTGGGTCCACCAGAACTACATGGACCGGAACCTCATAATCATACTCAACTTGAGGCTCCGCCGTTGGTGCTGCTACTCTAGGCTGAGCTCTGCCCCTGCCTCGACATTTAGCACGGTCTCGGCCTCGCCCTCTACCCCTCGTGGGAGCTATTGCTAGGGGCTCGGGCTGTTGATCGATGGATGAGGAAGCGTGTGTTCTCGCCATTTGCGAAAGAACAGAGTAGAAATTCAATTAGCATTAAGAAACCAAATCGCACGACTAGAAAGAATAAATGTGAAGTTTTTCCTAACTTTGTAGCCTCTTGGGGATAAATATAGACATCTCTGTACTAATCTATCAGACTCTACTAAGTTTGTCCGTAAATCGTAAGACCTATGTAACCTAGAGCTCAGATACTAATACGACCCGAATTTTTCACCCTCGGGAGTCACGGTGATGCCTACTCGTGGAAGCTAGGCAAGACAAATATTATAAAATCATTACCTTTATTTTATTAAACATGTTAAACAATTTAAAATAATAAGTGATTAAGCAGCGGTATAAATTAAATAACCAGAAGTGCGGAAGACAAAAAAAGTTAATATTTCAACCAAACACTGTTACATAATATGAAGTACAATACTAGCCAGAATTTGGTGTTACAAGTCATGGCCTATCTATGAATACTATAAATAACGTCTGAATGGAAATACATAAGTCTGTCTTTGGATAAGTAAATATGGAAAGAGAAAAGATAGGAGGAGATGCCAAGGCCCGCGAACGTCTATAGGACTACCTCGGGTCACCTGAATGGACAGAAGCACCCTCATTGCGGTCTGAATGCTCCGGTGTTAGTATCTACACACAATGCAGAGTGTAGTATCAGCACAACCGATCCCATATGCCAGTAAATGCCTAGATTAACCTCGACGAAGTGGTGACGAGGCTACGACCAGACTACCGAATAAACCTGTATAGTTCAATCATATACAACGGAAATAGAAGTAGATAATTATAACTAAATTTGGGCGGGGGAACATGTTACAAGGAGTAACAAATAACAACAGAATATAAGTAGAGAATTGTAAGGAATGCCATAAATCAAATACCAGCAAAAGATAAGGAAATAAGAATAACAAGTACACATGTAATACCGTTGCAGGCGTACAACCCGATCCCATTTTATATAGCACCGTTGCAGGCATGCAATCCGCTACCATTATGTATAGTACCATTGCAGGCGTGCAACCCATTTCTATTTCACGCATTACCATTGCAGGCGTGCAACCTGCTTCCATTTCATATATTACCATTGCTGCCATGCAGCCCGCTCCCATTTCATGCATTACCGTTGCAAGCGTGCAACCCGCTCCCATTTCATGTATTACCATTACAAGCATACAACCCGCTCCTGTTTCATTTATCAACACCAATTATAAAAGAATCTCGGCAAGGGAACAATAGCATAATAATAACATCTCGGCAAGGAAACAATAATATTACAACAACATCCCGATAATGGAACAATAATATCTAAACAACATCCCGATTAGGGAACAACAATATCACATCAACATCCCGACAAGGGACTATAATAAAATTCTCGTATGAAGCACGAATAAATCACAACAAAGTCATAAAAATTACAATACAAGACTCACGGGTAAGCTTGACAACGACGTATAGATACTCATCACCATACCTATATGTCATACTCCACAGTTAACATGTAGCAAGTAAGACACAACTCATAATCCCTCAAGATAAGGTTAGACCAAACACCTACCTCAAACTTTCACGTCCAACTCAAGCCTCAAGGACCATTTTTTCCTTTAGAATACGCCTCCAAATTACTTGTATCTAGTCCAAATTAATTTAACAATATCAATATATACTAAAGAATGCATACCCAATTCTTAATTATAGGTTTTCTATTATTTTTTCCAAAAAGTCAAAAATCGACTCTAGGCACGTTTGGTCAAAACACGAGGTTCAGACGAAAACACAATTACCCATTCACCCCACGAGCATGAATGTGCAATTAGTTTTGGAATCTTACCCAAAAAAGAATTCTAAATTCCAATTATTCAAAAAATTCTAACTCTACCCAAATCCCTGATTTCTACCATAAAGAATCATGATTTAGGCCTAGAAATTAACTGGTGTTATGAAACTTGAAGAAAACAAGTCTAAGAACACATACCAATGGTTTTGTGGTGAAATCCCTCTTCAAAAATTGCCCAAGTTCTAGTTTAAATGAAAAAGGTATGAAGTTTTGAAGAAATCCTGTTTTGCTACTGTTTTAAAATAACTGGGTAGGAAACCTATGCGTTCGTACACGATTGGATGCGTTCGCATAGAACAAATGGTAACCCCCAGAATAACTATATGCTATCGCTGGCCTGCCTGTGTGATAGTATAGAACAAATGATGACCCCTAGAATTAACTCTATGCTATCGCGAACCTACCTAGAACAAATGGTGACTCCCAGAATTAACTTTATGCTATCGCGGACCTACCTATGCGATCAGATAGAACAAATGACGGCCCCTAAAATTAACTCAGTGCTATCGCGAACCTGCCAATGCGATCGCATAGAACAAAAATCTAGACACCAACAAACAGCCAAAACACCAGATTTTCTAAGTTCGAATCACCCCGACGCTTATCCGAACCTTTCCTGAGCCCTCGGGGCTCTAAACTAAACATGAGCGCAAGTCTAAAAACATCATACGGACTTGATCGTGCGATCAAATCGCTAAAATAACATCTTAAACAACGAATTTAGTATAAATATCTACGTAAAATCTCAAACTTTCAAAGTATCAAATTTTACAACTACGGGTCTAAACCATATCAAACGACTTCCGTTTCTTACCAAATTTCACTGATGCATCATAAACATCATATTGAACCTGTAACGGGCTCCGGAACCAAAATATAGGCCCGATACCATAAATTTTAAATATAATCAAATTTCCAAAAACTTTTATATTTCCAATAAAACAATTTCTTTCAAAAATTCATTTCTCGGGCTTGGGACCTCAGAATTCGATTTCGGCATACGTTCAAGTCTTATATTTCTGCGGACCCTTCAGGACCGTCAAATCACAGGTCCGAATCCATTTACCCAAAATATTGAACAAAGTCAACTTAAATTTCATTTTAAAGGCCAAACTAATATTTTTATCACATAATAATGCCCGAACCGCGCACCACAAATCCAAGTGAGAGAAAATAAGACTTCTAGGGTGTGTTTGGTACGAAGGAAAACATTTTCTAGAAAATATTTTCCAATTTTCCCATGTTTGGTTGGCTTAAATGTTTTGAAAAATATTTTCCTTATCAATTCATTTTCCTCCAATTGGAGGAAAATGTTTTCCTTATCAAAAGAAGTGAAAACATTTTCCAAAGCTCCTTCTCAATCATTCTCACCCTCACCAACACACCCCACCCCCTTTCCAAAAAACAATTTTTTTTTTAGAAAAATTTCAGTTTTTCCGCTACCATCCACCCTACTACCCCTCCACCCCACCCCGAAAAAAAAAATTTCTTTTACCTTAATTTTTTTTTCTATAATTTTAAATTTCTGTTTTCTTATTTTTCTGCACCACCCACCCCCACCCCTACCCCCTCCCCCTCCCCCCCGCACAAAGAAATTACTTTTTTTTGTAATTTAAATTTTTATTTTTGTTTCGATTTACTGCCCACCCGCCCCAGCCCCCCACCTCAGCCCCCTCCCCCCCGCCCCAGCCCCCCCCTAAAAAAAATTTAAAATATATTTTTCAGTTTTTAATTTTATTATTTATCATTTAAAGGCTCAATATTTTACAAGTTCCAAAATTATGAGTTCAAAAGTTTATGGGTTTAGAAATTATAAATTTACCGATTCGAAAATACACGATTTTTGCGTTAAAAAGTAAAGCATCACATTAGTTCCTTTAGATTGTGTCATTTTTAGAGACTTCGGGAAGGGGAGGGGTGGGGGAGGTGGGAGGGGGAGGGGTAGGAGAGTTGCAAAAAAAATATTTTTCTAAAAAAACTATTTTTTACTCTCTAACTAAAGATAGAAAATATTTTCCGGAAAATGTTTTCCACTTACCAACCAAACAAGAAAAAATAAGTGATAAAATCACTCATTTTCCATCGAAAACATTTTCCTTCATACCAAACACACCCCTAAAGTCTGGGGACACATGATTTACTCGTACCTTTTGGGTCATGACAATTTTTTATGCCACAAGATTTGGCTTGATATAAGCATTCACTTGTTATCGTAGGTTAGTTTAATTTCTATACCAAAAAACATGTTAGTTTACTGGTGATGTAAAAAACATTTACGCTGTTACTGTCCAGAATTTTTAGCAGACGAAGTAAAATATAGTTTTAATGATATTAATAAGCAATTAATCCACCAATTTTGACCAGATTTAATAAGTGTGGGTCATAATCAATTTTGTAACACGTCATATTGAGGATAACCTTAATTAAAAAAAATTCAAAGTAGTCATATTTCTTCATTAAAAGCCAAAAGAGACGTTATCTCACATTCTGGATTGAGGTTTTATTAAGCCATTGCGTGTGAGCTTGAGTTCTCCTTTGATTGCCACGTTTCATTTGCAAAGCTTAAAAAAAAAAGCAGATTCTTTTCCCCAAAATTTTCAGATAACTAAGAAAGGTAAGACGAATCAGCTGCTTCCTTTATTAATCTTATTGTCTTTTTTTTTTTTTTTTGTAATAAAGAGAGATTTATATTAAAACAAACTAAAGCGTACATAGAGTAGTGAGCGCCGGTACCCATATGGATCGGACTGCACGCCACAACGGTCATATACATTGCATTACATTCATGCATTCACTCCTGTTTATTCTACACGGCATGACATTTAGCACTCACATATCATTTGCATACATACTATTACTTGCCTCGTTGACCAAATACCCTGTGTTATATGTTAAGGAGTGTTGTTCCCAATGAGCTGACTTATGTGCCGACTTGCACTATCTGATATAGCCTTCATATGCTTGGCTGTTATAAAAAAGATATTTTTAAAAGAGATTTTTACCGAGCTTGAGATTTTCTAAAGGGTTTTCATAGTGTTACGATTTTCTCAAAGGGTTGTTTTGTCTTTTATAGCATTTTGGAGTGCTCATACGTGTTTTCCTATCGCTCAGATATTATTCGCTCTTATTACCACTAAGTTGGAAGTACTCACTTTACTCCCTGCACCTTGCGTGCAACTGCAGGTATTATTCACCCGGTAGCGGGTTAATAGTGGATTGAAGGTATTGCTATCGTAGCTAAGCAAGATGACCTGTGATAACCCGACCTGTCGTCACGTGAGTTACCACCCCGTTTTCCCCTTATTATGATGTTTCATGTTTCTATATCTGTATTAAAGTTTATCGGGTGAATTTGGGTTGAACGTGGTTGAAAATAAGGCATATAGCCTCTTAGAATGAAGCTTGGTTCAAAAAAGTCAACGTGAAGCTGACTTGTTAGTTAGAGGACTCGGAATCGAATTCCGATGGTTTGGTTAGCTTCGGGGGATCATTTGTAACTCGGAGAGTGATCGGAATTTAATTTAGAGGTCCGGTGCAGAAATAGGCTTGAATTGGCGAAGTTGGAATTTTGGCGAATTCCGGTCGATAGGTGAGATTTTGATCCGGGACTCGGAATTGAATTCTGACAATTGCATTAGCTTCGTTGGGTGATTTTGGGCATGTTTGCAAATTTTCAGGTTATTTGGACTTCGTTTGGTCGGGTTTTTAATTGAATATTGGTTTCGGAAGTTATAGTTAAAACTTAGGCTTGAATCTGTCATGATTTGATGATTTTTGTTTTTAAGGACGTGTTTTTATGTTTGGAACAAGTTCGTATGGTATTTTGGGATATGTTGGCATGTTTGGTTGAGGTTCCAAAGGCCTCGGGGTAATTCCAGGTGTTCAAATGAATCATTTTTGGTTGGCTATGTGATCAATTTTGTTGTCATAAGTGTTGCAGGTATTTGGCCTATGTGATCACAATTGCATGGCCGCGATCGCATAGAAGTAATTTTGGGCCGTGGAATTTTGTTATGTGCATTCGCACAGGTTGGATGCGATCGCATAGTAGAAGTGAGGGCTCATTGGAATTGTTATATGCGATCACACAAGGGGTTCGCGAACGCATAGTGCTGGCAAATGGTTCATCGCGTTCGCAGGGGTTAGTGTGCGTTCGCATAGTGCATTTTGAGGCTGTGGGATTTTTGTGCATTGCGATCGCAAGACTTGGTCCGCGATCGCATAGAAGGAAATTATAGAGCTAGGCAGAATGTTTAAAAAGCTTATATCCGCGATTTTGGGTCATTTTTCCTCCACGGTTGGTCATTTGGAGAGCTTCTTAGTGGGAATAAAGAGGGCTTCGTTGGGAATCAATTGAAGGTAGTTTTATTAGTTAAATACATGATTTTATCAAATAATCTTCCATTAATTCTCTGAATTTGGGTATAAAATTGAAGAAATTAGGGCTTGGTATTTGCTATAAAAATTTGGGATTTGGTGGCTCATTTGAACTCCGATTTTGATAAATTTTATGTGTACGGACTCGTGGCGAGATGAGAATTTCGAAAATGTGAGTTTTATAAATTTTCGAGAAGCGGTCCCGGGGCTCAGACTTTGCTAGTTTCGAGATTTTTCATGTATTTCGATTGTTTTCGATTGGGTGTTGTTCCATTAGCCTATTTTGATATATTTGTACTGATTTTGGCTAGTTTTGACACGCGTGGAGGTCGGTTTGAAGATCCAAGGCGTCGCGGGCTGGAGTTTTGCCGGTTCGAGGTGGGTAATACTTGTAAATGATGTCCTGAGGGTTAGTAAACCCCAGACTTGCACATCCTAGTGCTGCATTGAGGTGACTTGCACGCCAGTTAACGAGCGTGAGGTAGAGCACCGTTGGGGATTGTGATTTGGTCCGTCCCGCTTAATAAATAATACTACCTAATTGCTTGAAATTGAATTGACACCCTAATAAAGATATTAATTATCATGAACTGGAATGATTATCATGTTTAGGGCTTACTGCCCAATATTTAAATCCTTCAGGGATTGGTATCACTATTTTGGCAATACTGTGCATATTTTCATCTCAGTGTAAGGTTTTTAAAATGGTATTTTGCTACTCAGCGTTTTTAAAGGATTTGAAAAGTTAAATGAGGCATTAATGATATTTTAGTGTGAGATGTTATGATACTGTTGCCCAAGGGGCTTATATGCATTCATGACTATGCATGGATCGGGCTGCACGCCGCAGCATGAGTTATATTGATATTGCGCTTGGGTTGTAGGAGCCCCTCCGGAGTCTGAACCCCAACGGTGAGCGCGAACGTCTTTGCATGGATCGGGCTATATGCCACAGTGTCATATGCATTGCATTGCATACATACATTGGCTTACTTGTACTACGGGGCATGACATTTGTCACTCATACATTACTGGCATACATGTGTTATTTGCTTTATTGACCAGATACCCTGGTGGAAATTGTTAAGGAGTGCTTAGCCCAAGGGGCTGATTTGAGTGCAGACTTGCACTATTTGAGGTTGTACCAGATATTGATCTGTTATAATGAAAGGAAAAGACGTTAAAAAGAGATTTCTAAATAATCTACTCACATATGTTAAAAAGGAATACCTTGAAAGTGTACTTTAGTTTAAAAGAAGATTTTTTATGTTTATAGCATGAGATAGTGCCTTGTGTGGTTTTCTTTCCCTCAATACTATTTACTTTTATTACCGCTGAGTTGGAAGTACTCACTCAACTCCATGCACCATGTGTGCAGATCCAGGTACTTGGGAGCTTAGCTGAGCTTGAGGCTCATATAAAGCTCCATTTGGGATCGTCGAGGTAGCTGCCCGGCATCCGCAAGACCTGACACTCCCCCTGGTTACTATGTTATTACTTGTTTTGTTCTGCGTACTCTTAGACTTGTAGAGTATTTACAGTATTGACTGATATTCTGATAGAGGTTCTTGGCTCGTGACCCCAGATCTTTGGGAAGTTACGTTGTATTTTCGGGAGATTTCGGGATATTCTTAATACTATCAGTTTGATCTTGTTTTCCTTCACTGTTGATGACTTAAAATAAATGATTTTAAGCTCTAAGCTCGGGATGAGAGTGTAATTGGTCGGGCTGGCCTAGCAATGTGCTGGGCGCCATCACGACCGGGTTTTGGGGTCGTAACATGACCGCCGGCGTTCGCGGTACCGAGTTCCTTCTTCTTGATTTCCAGATTTTACTTTATGTATTATAGAGTTTGAAATTGTAATAAAGATCCTCCTAGATGTTCGTGAGTTGTAACACCCCGGTCGGGCTGAGTTAGGTTGGAATGTTGTAATTAATATTCTTTAAGTTATTTTTCCATATATTTATGTTTAGTAAGTGTTATAGAACGAATTGATTTAGTTGGCTGGCCTTGTCTTCACGAGAGGCGCCATCGCGATCGGGTATGGAAATTGGGTCATGACTGTTTTACAAAATATACACATTTTTATATTTAGAAATAGTTTAACATTAAACTTTTTATTTTATCTATTTTACCCTCAATAAAAAGCTTTTATCCTCGCAAAATATCATAGCACCAAATTTATGTCACTTAAGCTTTTAACGCCATATATTTTAAAAGGCTTATTTCTTTTAGATTTATTGCCATGCCAAAGTATATCATTGAAATTGAAATGAATGGAGTAATATACTTTATATGAATAACTATTCCCCTTGTGGAAGGACTAGCAATTTTTATTTATTTATTTATTTTATTTTATTTTTTATCGTATTCCCTTTTACTCATTTACAGTACACCATTACTTTTGAGTAATTTACAATTTATCTAAAAATTCTCATATTACACTTGATTAAGGATTGTGCATAATTTGATAAACACGGAATTATCGTATCGAAATTAAAAACTTTAGTATTTTGTATTTGATATTTTGGTATTTGGTTACAACAACAACAAACTCATTATGATCCCAACAGGTGGGATCTGGGGAGGGTAGTCTGTACGCAGACCTTATCCCTACCTAATGCCAGTAGAGAGGTTGTATCCAATAGACCATCGGCTCATAAAGGGTAAGAAGAAGAGGAAAGCAAGGAAGGAAGAAAGGAAGAAGGAAAATAAAAGTGAAAGGGAGAGATAAACGATAAGTAGTACCAAATAATAACAACAGGGAATACAATACCTGAGACGAACAAAACCATATTACGTAATAAAAATCTAAGAATATGAAGAGACATGCATGCTACTAAGATTATCAGTAAACAACTAAAAACTACCCAGTAACATTCTACCTTAATCTTCGACCTCTACACCTCTCCCAGTACTTCTTAGGCCTACCTCGACCTCTTCTCAAACTCTCCAGGGCCAACCTCCCACAACTCCTGACAAGAGGATCAATGCTCATCCTCTTAACACATCCGAACCATCTCAGCCTCGACTCCCGCATCTTGTCCTCCACATGGGCTACTGCCACTCTGTCCCGGATATCTTAATTATTAATCCTATCTCTTCTGGTACACCCACACATCATCTCAACATCCTCATCTCTACTGCTTTCATCTTCTGCACGTGAGAGTTCTTGACTGGCCAACACTCAGCCCCATAAATATTAACCGATCGAACGACCACTCGGTATAGTATTTGGCTTTAGTTTTAAAAAAGAATTGGTATTAGGTATGGTATTTACCAAAATATCAATACCGTACTGAAATATATATTATAATACATAATACACATTTTATTAATTATAACATAAATATAAAAAATTTAAAATTTTACTTTTCTTTATTCTCTAAGTTTATCAATTAACTCTCTAATTGTTTTCTCTCTCTAGGTTGGTATTTGTTTGGTAATGGACAAAACTTTTGTCAACAAACATTTTTAGTTTTGTACATTTTGAGTACTGAATTAAAAATATTACTGTCTACGACTCTATGCACTAGTTAGTATTCACATCGAATAAACCAAAAATCGAACCGAATAAACTGAAACCAAATGGAGAAAAACCAAACCGTAGCAAATTTAATTATGTATAGTATTTTACAAAATTGAATATCAAAAATACCGAACCGAAATATCTAAATACCATACAAGACTAACAAACACTGTGTCATATCGATTGTTTATTTTTTTGGTAGTTTATTACGGTTTCACAGTCCACATTTAAATCTTTTTATAATAAACTGTAGCAAATTTAATTATGTATAGTATTTTACAAAATTGAATATCAAAAATACCGAACCGAAATATCTAAATACCATACAAGACCAACAAACACTGTGTCATATCGATTGTTTATTTTTTTTGGTAGTTTATTACGGTTTTACAGTCCACATTTAAATCTTTTTATAATAATCTGTAGCAAATTACGATTAATTTTATTTCTATAATTAATTCTAACTATATACACTTTATTTTAAAAATTTAAATTTATTAATGTTTAAATAAAAAATTGAAAGTTAAAAATATCTTGGGAACGATAAGTAGTGTACTGTAGGACCATTGCAGTGCAGCCATTGAACTAGAATTAAGCTAAAAATGCAAGTAATGTCAAGGTTTCGCCTCTTCAATTTCCATTTCTTCTCCACTTTCCCTCAATCTACCAAATTCCCTTTTGCACTTCCGAAAATCCCTTTATCTCAAAATTCATACCCAAAAAATCCCCATTTTTCTATTCACGCTTTTACTTCAAAAACCTTTAAATCTTCAGCTACAACTTCAGAATCAGCAGCTTCAATATTAGCAAAGAAAGTATTATTCATGGCTCCAGGAGTTGAACCCGAAGATATAACCGAAGATATGATTTTACCCGGATCCAATATCGTTGTGGGACCCTATGCGGGGGACTCTAAAATTAAAGAGGTGGCATTTGTGAAGAGTAGTAATAAGCCTAAGGATTGTCCAAAAGATGAAAAACCCGAATTTGCTATGTTGGGTCGGTCCAATGTTGGAAAATCATCTCTTATTAATGCTTTGTGTAAGAAGAAAGAGGTTGCTCTTACTTCTAAGAAACCAGGTTTGGATTTTTGCGATGTAGTACTTCTTTCGAGCCCGTTTGCATTAGCTGAATTTAAGTATCCATTTGTTTCAATTTATGTGACATAGTTTGACTGAACAATAGATTTGAAGAAAGAAATGAAGAATTCTGAAATTTGTTGTCTTAAATATGTAATAGTAACTATATTATGAAGATTCATTATCAATGGGCAAGTTTTACGCTCGCTGGCAGCCTACTGCAACTCTACTCCTTTGTCCGAGCTTGGGACTGGCAACAGAGGTATATCTTGTATATAAGCTATGGGTACATTTGAATCCATGGCTTTCGCTCAAACCCTGTATTTTTACCCAAATAATCATTAAATATATACACATAATAAATTTTGAACCCATTAAATTAGATGACTATGTGGTACAATTGAGAATCTGAACCCATAAAATTTAAATCTGGATTCGCCTCTGATCGACAACATAGCAAGCTCACACGGTGGGAGTCAATATAAGGAGAAGGTTTCGATCCGCCGATCCTTCTAGAGCAAATGGATGCGTTGCCCATAACACCATGCAAGTTTGGCATGATGATGATATAAGTTGAGCTTAAAGAAAGTAGTAAGGATTCATATCGCCGACCCCAGTTTTGTTTGGGATTGAGGCATAGTTATTTTTTATAATGTTCATGCGACTATAAGTTTGGTAAAACTTATGGTCTTAAACATGTGCTATAAAAGATTGTCGTTAAGGGTAAAATGAGAAGTTCAAGTTTTTGTTTTTTCCAAATGTATAAGGACGTTCATTTTGAAACAGTCTCAACAGAAAATAGGGTCACATAAATTGGAATAAGTGGAGTATTAACTCGGTACATATTTTAATTAGAGGTGGATTCTAATGTTAGTATGTTTAAATGTTCAGGGAAGACTCAGCTGATTAATCATTTCTTGGTGAACAAGAGTTGGTACATTGTGGATTTGCCTGGTTATGGGTAAGCAATTTCTTGATTATGCTATTTGCTAGGATACTCTTTGATAGGTGAAGCTTTTTACCATTACAATGAAGTGTGTTTTGCTCAAGTTATTCAGAGAGTGTTAAGCAGGTTGTTGATTAGTAGGCTATAGCGATAATCTCGAGTAAAGGCTTACCATACTTGATGCTTTATTCGGACGCAAGAACGACTTCACTTGGTTTGATAATTGCTACGGGTTCGTTCAATTAAGCAATCTACACCTCGAAACCAAACTAGTTGGAGTTAACTACATGATTTAAATCATTTGTAAAAATTTTCAAGCGAGGAAACACATCATATTGGAGTTACAACTATATAGACTGTTAAAATTAAAGTGATCAAATTCTCGAAATACCTGTGAAAAGGGATATACGAAGAAAATGCCTTAATTATCACTCAAGAAACTGTTTATGGAGTCTTTCCTAGTTGCTAACTGAAATCTTTACTCCAGGTGCTGCTTCACTAAGTCCATGTCGATCCAAACAGTGAATCTCATATCTTTACCTTTAGATATGTCTGTTCTGACACTTATAAAGCACATTGCAATTTGCAGCCTTATCCAAGATAAATAATAGTTTTGCAATACAAACAAGCCCCACGTTCTTTCTTTTTACATTGCTTCCATGCTCCTCTTGTTTGAATGTTACAGCTTTTGCTGCTATTCCTAATAAAAGCATCACAGTTCCAACCTTCATCTGGGAATATCATTCTTTTTTGCTTTATTTTTCCATCTTAAAACGTTGTACCTATTTTTCATGTGAGGTAGAATTGGAAGAAGTGCGAATGCCCAATTATGTCTTTTTAAAGTTTTCAATTCAAGAAGCTGCAATGTCTTTTCTCTAACTATGCGACGGTACTCTGCTAAACCATTAACTATACCTTGTTTCCATAGTTGCTGACGCAATAAACCAGGTCATAGAAATAATCTTCCATATTTTACCCCTTGCGAGAGACATGACTTTTCCATTTTTGATAGCTTTCTACACTTTCAAGAGCAGGAAACCACACATAAAACTGCTATCTGAGGCAACTCTAGATATGTTAAAAGGAGGAGGAGGAAACTCTAAAACATAACTACTGTAGTCTCTAGACGACAGAAATAGATGGTTTCTAACAGAGCATCAGGGAAAAAAATAGCATATTTGATAAGATCCAAAGATCACAAGTCAGTTTACGGTTAGTATACTGCCTAGACAAATCAGTTCAGCTGACATCAACCTAATTCCGTGGAACTGTTGTAAATGCTAAACCAAGCAATCAGAGATGTCCGTTCTTCTTCATGTCTTGATAAAACAGTGTAGATTATTGACATTTATTTGAAGATGTATTGGATTAACTTAAAATAAGATTTTGTTAAGTTACAAATCTACCTGCAAAATGGTTACGAAGGCTATAATTTATTTATTTATTATTTATTTTTTTATAGATTTCGATAGGCTTCCTACTGTTTAATGGTTACAAGTCTGTAGAACCTGACCATAGCTGTGCCTACTTTAGGAGGTTTTGGTTTTGGGGTGTAGGGCGATGAGAAAATGTTGGAGAGAATGGAAGTAAAAGTGTAGGAGTAAGGTCATTTCGCTTGGTTGGTAAGGAATAAATGATGAAGCGAAGTAAAAGTAATCATTTCCCGTATTTGGTAATTAAACATGTATGGAGGAATCTCCTTTCTGCTTTCTAGTGTCTACTTCTGATCCCTAGAAACAGCCCGAAGTAATTGTATCCCCTTTAACTTCCCCTTCTCTGACTCAAGCACGGTCGTAAAAGCTCTCCTTTACGTATTGAGTTTGCACTCTCTCCTATTTCCTTTGTCAAGTAACGTGTTATGTTTTTCCATCACTTAGCTCTCTGTATCTTTTGCATTAATATGGAAACTGCATGTTTTGTCCATTTCTAAGTTATTCATGTTGCTTGTTTCAGTTTTGCTAATGCTTCTGAAGCTGCCAGAATGGATTGGTCCTCCTTCACAAAAGGCTACTTTTTAAATAGAGATACCTTGGTTTCCGTTCTGCTTCTAATTGATGCTAGTGTACCCCCTCAGAAGATTGACCTTGATTGTGCTAATTGGCTTGGACGCAACAAGGTTTCCATTCTTTTCATGTGGCTAATTGAAGTCATTTACTCTATTACTACTTATAAAATATGTCATATCTGACCATTGTCGACTTTCATATTTTTTCCACGATAAGTGACTTTTGCAACACATTTACAGATACCAATAACTTTCGTTTTCACGAAGTGTGACAAAATGAAGGGAGGGAAGGCAAAAAGGCCAGACGAGAATATTAGAGATTTCCAAGAGTTGATCAGGCAGAATTATCAGCATCCACCTGCATGGATAATGACTAGTAGTATCTCTGGTTTGGGCAGGGATGAGCTGCTTCTGCATATGTCTCAGCTGCGGAACTATTGGAACAATGAATAGCCCGAGAAAAGCATTAGCAGCATTATTTTGTGAGGTAAGCCCATATTTCTGGGACCTTGAATTTATGATACGATCCTTTTGGTCCCTAAGAGGTGACAAACATAGCCAAATGGAACTTGTAAGCTGCTTCGTGATGGATGTAAATTCTTTCGTCCACAATGATAAAATGTATTATCAGTCTGCTTGTATTTTTCGTGCCTTCTTTTATCAACCACAGTCCTTTTGGCTGTCATGGTTGCCTCTAAAGTTTATTCTAGTGCAACATGTGTAATGGTGTTATGTAGAGTACTCTGTTTTTGGAATATCAAAAATAGTCCTGATATTACTTTCTTCTATCCATGTGAAAGATGGCCAACATTATGTTGTTTTGGCTGCTAAGTAAGTGATTCTCAATGGAAGATGCTTGAAACCTATCACTATTATTTTGTTTTTTATCAACAATATGTTGTTTCCTTCAAAGCCTCTGTGCTTACATACACTACAGGAAATAACTGGGACATATGAATCTGGTCAAGCCAAGGATAAATCCATGTTCACATCTTTTCCCATCCCCAACAATGAGTTTGGTTCGAGTCCCTATACATTTCCACTCAGGAATTAATAACCTAAGTTGCTCGGACTTGGATGCAGGTATCCGATATGGGGACGGATCCGAGTATCGGATTCGACAAAATCTAAATTTTAAGATTGGGCGTGTGGATCCAGATATGGATACGGGTGCGAGGATTCGGCTAATAAAAAATAGAGCTATAGAAATATTATAAATTTGAAAGATATTGTTGTGATTAACTTACATGAATATTGTGGAATTCAATCTTTCATTCTCCAAGATGGAGGCATTATTCTTTCATTCTCCTAAATTTGTTTTATTTTTGATTTTGAGAAATCAAAATCTCAATATTTCTCCCAAATTGTGGATGGACTCCGGTCAAAGCGTCCAAAGTTAGTTGACCGAATCCGGGATGTCTCCTGCTCTTGCTCCCATCCTCGTCTCGTATCGGGACGGGGCTACGGACGGGGACGGCACCAAAATTGAAGAATCCGCGCAACTTAGCTGCAAACATACTTGTACTCCATACGCTCCTGTAGTTTGTTTAGTGTAACTAATAGTACAATATTGACTTGTGTCTTTTAACATTTTGTGGAACTTGGAAACGATTTAGACAACATACGTTAGACATATTTTGAAATTACATTAATAGCTGAAAACTATGTTGGAACTTAGATATTTGAACTGTCGCATTATGTTATTGTTATTTCTAGTCATTTTTCCTTAGAGATTATATTGCTTTTATGGAGTAATTTGGTCAGTACTGGTGTTCTGGACTTGTCTAAAGCATACTAAGTTTGGTTATTACTCAACACCTTAGGAATAAAAGGCCAACACTATTATGATGATCTTGATTGATGAGACCTGGTTGTGTGTATTAGTAGTAGTGAAACAACACATCATAATAATAATTAAAAAGCTGGAGTGGTTGGATAGAAAAATGTCACATCAAAATGTTAAAAATTAACAGTTTAACTTCTTTGCATTCTTGAAAGTAGTATAAATATGCTTCGCGGAATAGTTTCAAATATCGTGAGACGTTTGTGATGTTGAAATTGGGATAAATGGATTATAAGTTAAGTCGGGGTATGTGTTTAATTTGTTTTGATAACCTTGGTCTCGGATAATACTTTTGTCTCCGTTGGTATTTGAACTTTAAATCCTATTATTTTCAACCTATTTTATTTTGATTACTAGGTGACACTCTCAGGTGCTTGGGGTATGTGTTTACAGTAGTTGTGTGAGTTGTTACCTCCCTTGTCTGGTCAAAACAAATGACACTTCAGGTGCAGAATCTAAATTTGTTTTTGTGTTCTCCGTCCGAGATTTGACCAGAATACTTTGCTATGGATTTGTCAGGTTGCCTTATTACCATTCCATTTAGGAGGGACTCGTGACTCTTCTTTTGTCATGAAATGATCTGTTTCCATTATGAATATATCAAATTGTTTTAATTCTTGTCTTAATGTACCAAATAAACTTTAGAAAGAAAAGTTAGTCGCAAGTTTAGCGAATAAATGATACTACTATGTAGAAGTGACAATAAATTCAGACATCTTTTAAAAGTATTTTGATGTTATTGCACCTTTTCTTTTTAACAAACGGTCTTCTTCTCGAGTCTCAACCACCACACTATCGCCGCCGTCTCCGTTGCCGCAGCGGCCACTCGCTGCACGTATTTATCACAGAGCTCCGGCCAAATAGCTCAGTCACAGGAAACACGCCGCGAACAGCTCGCCGGAATTTAGATCCTCCAGTCAGATCTCGCATCGTTCCTTGCACGATACGACCCGGAGCCGACCCGTCCAGATCTTGTCGGATTGTAGCCATTCGCCGCACTTGTAACCACCACTCGTCGGACGTGGTGGGATTTTGTAAACGGACACCTCACGTACCACCAGGAGCGTGTGCTCAAACGACTCTTCGTCCTCTTCAAACGACATTGCTCTGTAGATCAAAGAGCTTCAGTTTTTCTCATCTAAGCTGCTGATTTTCGTTGAAGTTGGGCTCCAATTCGTAGCATCTCCTATTTATTTGGCTTTCGGTCCAGTTTGCTTTTTGTTTTTCCTTCAAACAGGTACTAGAGGCGGCGGACGAGGCGAGCTTTGGCATTTGGAAGCGAGGAGCAAAGCTACATCGGCCAAAACGAGTAGGTTTGGCGGCAGTTGACCCGGGCGCATCAAAGCTTACTTTCAGGTTTTTCCACCGGGAGTTGGTACCTCCCGATCTCTTGTTTATTCTGTACGTCCTTTTACGTATTTTAACTAGCATCTTGTGTGTGGTATACTCTATCGTTATCTAGCAAGCATCTTTTTGCGTAATTCTATTAAAGTTCGTCTCTTTTACCGTAGTCTGTTGGAGGGATAGTGGCCGCGGCGGAGGATGGTACTGTAAGGTCATGTCCTCGGGGGTGGGGGTGGAGGTGAGCAGGGGGGCAGGGAGCGGTCCTGTGGGTAGGGCGGGAGGTTTGGGTGGGGAGAGGTTAAAGGACGCTCAGAGATTGAGGATCGGGTCGTGGATCGTAGGCACACTAACGGGTAAGTTCATTGAGTTGGCAAAGATTCTCCAGAAGAGGAGGGTCAACATAGCATGTGTGCAGGAAACTAGGTGGAAAGGGACGAAGGCGAGGGATGCAGATGAGTTTAAGTTGTGGTACTCTGGGGTTGAGAAGGGTAAGAATGGAGTAGGTATCTTGGTAGATAGGAATCTTAGGGAGTCCGTGGTTGAGGTTAGGCGAGTGGATGATAGGTTAATGTCTATTAAACTGGTTATTGGCGGTAGTGTTCTCAATGTCATTAGCGCTTACGCGCCGCATGCAGGCCTAGCTGAGGAGGTTAAAAGGCGTTTTTGGGAGGGCTTGGATGAGTTGGTGAGTAGTATTCCCCAATCCGAGAAGTTAGTTATTGGAGGGGACTTTAATGGTCATATTGGGGCGGAGGCTGGTGGTTACGGTGAGGTGCATGGCGGCTTTGGCTTTGGGGTTAGGAATGGAGGGGGCACTTCGCTGCTTGATTTCGCTAGGGCTTCGGAGCTTTTGATCGCGAACTCGTCATTTCAGAAGAGGGAGGAGCATTTGGTTACTTTCAAAAGTTCCACGGCGAGGACTCAGATTGATTACCTCCTCCTCGGAAGGAGCGATAGAGGGTTGTGCAAGGATTGCAAGGTTATTCCGGGAGAGTCCCTTTCAACTCTTCATAGACTCCTAGTGATGGATGTAGGTCTCCGGGTGAAGAGGAAGAGGAGGGGTTCTCGGGGCCGACCGCGGATTAGATGGGGAACTTTGACTAAGGAGAAAGCCCAGGAGCTGGAGAGGAAGCTAGTTGATGGGGGAGCTTGGAGTAGCTCTGGGGAAGCGGACGCAATGTGGTCAATGACGGCGAACTTGGTTAGGGAGGCTGCGCGAGATGTGCTTGGGGTAGCCAAGGGCTATTCAGGCAGGCACCAAGGTGACTGGTGGTGGAATGAAGTAGTCCGAGGAAAAGTGGAGGCGAAGAAGGCGGCGTTTGCTAAGTTTTCAGGGAGCTCAAGCGAAGAAGAAAGGAGAGCGAACAAGGAGAACTACAAGGTGGCGAGGAAGGAAGCGAAACTAGCGGTCACGGAAGCTAAAAATGCAGCGTTTGGGCGTATGTACGAGGAATTGGGGGAGAAAGGCGGGGACAGAAAGTTATTCCGGTTGGCTAAGGTGAGGGAGAGGAAGGCGCGGGATCTAGACCAAGTTAGGTGCATCAAGGACGAGGATGGTAGGGTTCTGACGGGGGAGTCGCAAGTCAAGCGGAGATGGCAGGAATACTTTCGAGACCTGCTTAACGAAGAGGGGGATCGAGTCTTAGAGCTAGGGGAGCCGGGGCATTCAGAGTGTCCTAGAGACCTCGGGCACTGCAGGCGCATTAAGGAGGAGGAGGTCTTGAGGGCGTTGCGTAGGATGAGTAGGGGTCGAGCGACTGGGCCAGACGAAATTTCGGTGGAGTTTTGGAAATGCATGGGTAGGTCAGGAGTGGAGTGGTTGTCCAGGTTGTTCAACGTGATCTTTAGGACCAAGAGGATGCCGGAGGAGTGGAGATGGAGTACAGTGGTTCCCTTGTACAAAAACAAAGGGGATATCCGGTGTTGCAACAACTATAGGGGTATCAAATTAATAAGTCACACCATGAAGGTCTGGGAGAGGGTGATCGAGGCGAGGGTGAGGGAGATGTCATCTATATCCGTGAACCAGTTTGGTTTCATGCCGGGTCGCTCTACTACAGAAGCTATCCACCTTGTGAGGAGGGTGGTGGAACTGTTCAGGGATAAGAGGAAGGACCTGCATATGGTGTTTATCGACTTGGAGAAGGCGTACGATAAGGTCCCTAGAGAGGTTCTGTGGAGATGCTTGGAGGCGAAGAGCGTGCCGGAAGCCTACATCAGAGTGATCAAAGACATGTATGATGGAGCCAAGACTAGGGTTAGGACGGTGGGTGGCGACTCGGACCATTTTTCGGTGGTTATGGGGCTACATCAAGGATCTGCGCTAAGACCCTCTTATTTGCTTTGGTGATGGATGCTCTAACATGCCATATTCAAGGGGATGTGCCATGGTGTATGTTATTTGCTGATGACATAGTCTTGATAGACGAGACGAGGGTCGGTGTTAATGAGAGGTTGGAGGTCTGGAGATAGACTCTCGAGTCTAAGGGTTTCAAACTAAGCAGGTCTAAGACAGAATACCTGGAGTGCAAGTTTAGCGCCGAGTCGAGCGAAGTAGGCTGGGACGTGAAGCTGGGATCTCAGGTCATAGCCAAGAGGGACAGTTTCAGATATCTTGGATCGGTGATTCAAGGGGACGGAGAGATTGACGGGGATGTCACTCACCGTATAGGAGCGGGGTGGTTGAAGTGGAGGCTCGCATCAGGAGTCTTGTGTGACAAGAAAGTCCCACAGAAACTCAAGGGGAAGTTTTATAGAGCGGTGGTTAGACCGGCCATGTTATATGGGGTGGAGTGCTGGCCTGTGAAGAACTCTCATGTCCAGAGAATGAGAGTTGCGGAGATGAGGATGCTCAGGTGGATGTGCGGGCTCACCAGATTAGATAAGATTAAGAATGAAGTTATTCGGGAGAAGGTGGGGGTGGCCCGAGTGGATGAGAAGATGCGAGAAGCGAGACTCAGGTGGTTTGGGCATGTGCGGAGGAGAAGCCCTGATGCACCGGTGAGGAGTTGTGAGCGACTGGCGGTGGTTGGCGCGAGTCGAGGCAGAGGGAGGCCTAAGAGGTATTGGGGTGAGGTGATTAGGCAGGATATGGCTAGAATGGGGATTTCCGAGGACATGACCCTTGATAGGAAAGTTTGGAGGTCTAGTATTAGGGTTGTAGGGTAGGGCCTTCTAGAATTCGTAGTACTTCTGTTAGGGGCTGATTGGGGTTTGGTAGCGATCTCTATAGTTAATTAATGTATTGTATTGTGCCTCTTATGGTAGTAACCGATTGGTATTATTGCATGTCATTCTACTTTTGGTTTTATATTTAGATAATTATTTATTTGATTTATCCCGGATTTACTAACATTGTTTTGTTTTGTTTTGTTTGTTGATTTCCTCTCCCTTTTTCTGAGCCGAGGGTCGGCCGGAAACAGCCTCTCTACCCTTTCGGGTAGGGGTAAGGCCTGTGTACGTATTACCCTCCCCAGGACCCCACTTTGTGGGAACATACTGGGTAGTTGTTGTTGTTGTTGTATGTAGAAGTGACAAGTATGCCAAATATGTCTCAACAAATATTGATGGTCCTTTTAATTTTTGATTTTATGTAGTGGTTTGCAATTACAGATCTTAGTATACTCCTATTTGGTTAGTGTCACAACATGAAAAACCCATCTTCGGGATTGTGATGGTGCCTAACATCACACTTGCTGGGCAAGCCAATGTTAGAGATTTGTTAACCAATTCCAATAAGCAAGCTAAAACAAGTTGAAATGAACACAGAAGTAAATAAATAATCCCTTTGTTTACATACTATTACTACCTAGAATCCAGAGTCACAATTCACGAATGTTCTAAGATTTTACTACAATTATCTATCGAAAGAAAATATAACTATTTGCGAAATAAAGAAAAAAGTAAAGTATGAGGTATAGAAGGGGACACCAAGGCCTCCGGACGTCGTTAGGTCTACCTTGGGTCTCCTAGCTAACAAATCTTATAGCCAACCTCTCGATCAACTCGAACCAGCTCCAAAATCTGCACAGGAAGTGCAGAGTGCAATATCAGTACAACTGATCCCATGTACTAGTAAGTGCCGAGCCTAACCTAGACGAAGGATTGACCAGGCTACGACGAGGCAATCACAATATAATCTGCATACAATATATAATAAAAGCAGAAAGAAAGACAGAACAAAATAGAGCAACAACTTGCTAGAAATGAGTACAGCTCTCGAAGCATATCATTAGTGTTCAACTACTACCAATCCTTATCACACCTGTTGTGGCTCGTAACCCGGTAGCACCATATCAACATCACTTATTCAGTACGTACATCAATTTCAGAATTTAAATTCAGACTAAGGCCCAATGCATAACAGTAAATTCATTAATTGGGACGGACCAAGTCAATCACCAATGGTGATCTACCCCACACTCGCTATCCGGCGAGCAAGTCACCTCAATATAGCACTATGATGTGCAAATACGAGATTTCAAACCCTCAAAATATCATTAACAATCATTACACACCTCGAACCGGCGAATTCTCTAGGTCCCGATGCATGTGCCCCTCATATCGGCCTCTTCGTACATTGAATCTACCAAAACCAGAATGAATACGTCACAATATGCTAAAAGAACAAAACCCAATCGAAAATAATCGAAAAATATCAAGAATCCGGAAATTAGCAAAATTCGGGCCCACTTTTCGAAACTCAAAATTTTTACATCAACGGGTTCCTTATCCTTCCACGAGCCCATACATATAAAAAATTCTAAATTCCGACCTCAAATGGCCCTTCAAATCCTAATTTAAAATCTCAAAATCTCAACCCCTAGTTCTTCCATTTTTAGCTGAATTTACATGAATTTCTAGGTGGATTTCACAATATAATTGAGTTTTAAGACCAAGATTCTTACCTCAAGTCAATTTCTCTTGAATCCCCTCTTTAATTTCCTTCAAAAATCTCCAAAACAGAGCAGCCATGGCGAAAATAGACCCAAAAATGCGGACAAGACGACTTAAAACATTCTGCCCAGCACTCAAAATCCTTCTTCGCGATCGCGGCACAAGCCTCGCGATCGCAAAACACATTTTTAATTTCCCAAAATTTAACCTTATGCGAATGCGGACCTACATCTAAGAACACAATGCACCAGACTTTACACTTACACGAACGTGTTCCCTCACGCGCGAACGTGAAGAACAATAGCTCTTGGACCTCATTTCTTTATATGCAAACGCGACAACTTTCACGCGATCGCGAAACAAGAACCCCTAACCTTCCGCGAACACGATCCCATTAACGCGAATGCGAAGGTCTTATTCCTGGCCTTCCAAAATCCTTCTACACGATCACGACTGGCCCTACGCGATCGCGAAGGCCAATTTCTCTGCAGCATCTCAACAACAATTTATGCAACTCTCAAAGCCAAAAATGGTCCGATTGACCACCCGAAACTCACCCGAGGCCCATGGAACCTCAACCTAAAGCATCGACACATCCTAAAACCTCTTTCAAACTTGCTCCAATCATCAACACACCTCAAACAACATCAAATCACTCAAAACACATCGGATTCAAGCTTAAGTTTCCAAAAACTTCTGAAATACACTTTCGATAAAAAACCCGACCAAACGACATCCAAATGACCTAAAGTTTTACACACACATCCAAATGAGTTAACAAAGCTACAACAACTCTCAAAATTCCATTCCGGCCCTCACATCAAAATCTCACCTAACAATCGGAAATCACCAAAATACTAACTTCGCCAATTCAAGTCAAATTCCACACTGAACCTCCAAACCAATTCCGATCACACGCCTTAGTCATAAATAACCCCACGAATCTACCAAATCATAAAAATTCCGATCCGAGCTCACATACTTGGTCAAACCTTTAAATTAAAAGCTTTCAACTGAGACCATTCTTTCAAATTCATACAGATTTATGAGAAAACCAAAACCAACGATTTAAATTAGTCATAATACATCACACAGGGCAAGACATGCCCGAGAACTGGCAGTTAGAGTGAAAAAGCTTAAAATGATAGGTCGGGTCGTTACAAGCAGCCTTCGCGAATACAAAAAAGGACTCGTGAACGCGAAAGCCATTTTTACTACCGTACATCGTGAACACAAAGAATGCCTAATGCCTAGACCTTAAAAGATTTCAAAAATGGGATTTTACCCATTTTTCATAAAATGTGACGATCCAAAGGGTCATCATCAGATTTATCTCTTTTTTCGTGCCTTTGACGCCTTAAAAACCTCACTTTTATATGCCTCGATTTACGTGTGCAGCTCGGGCGCATAGCCGAAAAGATTATATGTTAAATTATGTGAAAATTTTCAAAATGAGGCTTTAAAATAATTAAAGTTGACTTGGTCAATATTTTTGGTAAACGGACTCAGACCGGTGATTTGACTGTCCCGTAGAGTCCGTAGGAAAATATGAGATGCGGGCATGTGCCCGGAGTCAAAACTCAAGGTCTAGAACCCGAGTAAAAGAATTTTTCTGTGAAATTGTTTTTCTGAAATTATTAAGAAAAATGAAAATGAAAATTGATTAAATGACTATGGTATCGGGCTCGTATTTTGGTTCCAACGCCCGGTACAAGTCTTAAATATATGTTAAGGGCTTTATGTAAAGTTTGGTCAAAATCGAACGTCATTTGACGTGTTTCGGACCTAAATATCTAAAGTTTGAAGTTTATGAAGTTATAATGAAAAGTGATGAATTTGGGGTTTGGTTCAATGATTTTGATGTTATTTTGGCGGTTTGATCTCTCGAGTAAGTTCGTAGGGTGTTATTGAGTTAGTGTGTGTGTTTGGTTAGAAGCCCTGAGGGCTCGGGGGTATTTTTGGAGGTGTTCGGGTTGGTTTTGGACTTGGTGGAATTGCATATTTTCTGCAACAGGTGTACAGTAAAATTCCAGAATCAGAACCTACGAGATTTATCCAATTTTCTCACGAGCTCTCTTCTCCCCCAAGCTTTAGGAAGCCATTAAAGCCCCCATTCTTCAAGACCACTTGGGTAAGTAATTCCCCACTCATTCCTTCACTTTTCCTTCATTAATTAGCAAGTTTCTAAGCCTAAACCGTGAAATCAAAGTAGAAATTAAGGGTTTTGGGTAGAGTTAGGGTTTTGAGAATTTTGGGTGATTCAACCTCAATTTGGGGTCGAATCTTAAAATAAATTATATATTTGGACTCGTGAGGTTATGGTGACTAGGTTTTGGTCTGAGCTTCATGTTTGGACCATGTGGGGCCGGTGTCGAATTTTTGTATTTTTGAAAGATTGCTAGGAAATTCATATCTAGGCTATGGGATATTGCCATTGAGTCTTATTGATGCTATTGAATTAATTATGCCTAGATATTCACTGTTTTAGAGTCGGATTGTAGAGAAATGGCGGTATTTGAGGATTGATTGCTATTCTTTGGACCGAGGTAAGTGTTTGATCTAACTTTGGCTTGATAGAATAGGATTAGAGTGTTATTAATTGTTAATTGCTAAATGATTGGGTACGATGTATAGGCATGGTGACGAGTATCTATACACTGGTGTCTAGCATGACCGTGGGCCTTGTTTGTACTTATTGTGATATTTTTTTGGGACTCTTCCATGCTAATTGATGAATTCTACATAATGTGAAGAGTATGACGATTTGTTTTGAAATGTGGATTCTTTGGAGCGTTGGCTCGAACGATATTGAGTAAGAAATGAAAGAAATGGAAAGAGATACGATTAATCCCTTATCGGGATGGTTTGAGTATATTGATTATTTCCCTTGCCGGGATGTGAAAGTTGTTGTTGTTGCTCCCTTGCCAGGATTTTGCTATTTAATTGTGTTTTCCCTTGCCGGGACATTTCTTATTATTTGCTTATTCCTAGCCCATTTGGTTGTGATTGTTGTTTGGGTGAGGAAGAGTGAAAATGCACGAAGGGTCATTCTGTGTCATGTTTGATTATATTTGCATGAAGGGTCATTCTGTGTGACGTTTTGTGTATATTTGCACGAAGGGTCATTCCGTGCCATGTATTGATTATTTATGCACGAACGGACATTCCGTGCTCTGATTTGACTATAATTGTACGAAGGATCATTCCGTGTCATGAAGTGAGATTTATGTGAGGGAAAGCACGAAGGGTGATGTCGTGCATTTTATTTGAGTGCTTTTGATGAGAATGAGAGTAAAAGCGCGAAGGTTGATCCCGTGCAACTGTTGATTTTTCCTGCTTTTTTTAATTATTGTTATTGCCTTGTTTCTTACTTAAGTTGTTGACTTTATATCCGGGTTTTACTCCCTCATAGCATGCTTCCCTCCCTCTTTAACTATTTAATTTTGGTATTCTTTCCTTTTATTACACACACACACACACACACACACATGTTGATTTGATAGTCTTGTCCAGTCTCGTCACTACTTTGCCGGGGTAAGGGCAGGCACTTACCAGCACACGGGGTCGGTTTATGCTGATACTACACTTATGTACTTTTTGCATAGATCACGGTGCCGGAGCAGCTTTAGGACCACAGTAGTAGCATATTGATCGGAAGGTGACTTTAGTCTAGGGACTTACGAAGTAGCCTAGCTAGCATTCGTTTGCTGAAGTCACTTTTCATATTTTCTGTTTGTTTTCATTGTACTGAGACAGACATTATGTATTTTTTATTCAGACTTATTTGTAGAACTCGTTAGTGGTTCGTGAGATAGCGACTCCATTCTTTGGTAGAGAAATATTAACCTTCTGCATTTTTTGGTTTCCAGTTATTTGTGTTATAATAGACTTCCGCTTTTATTTAAAAGTTTATTATTGTCATTACTGTTGTGTTGTTATCCGAAGTGGTTTAAATGCTTGGCTTGCGTAGCTCCGACAGTAGGTTCCATCACGACTCCCGATGGTGGGAAATCCGGGTCGTGACAAGTTGGTATCAGAGTTCTAGGTTGCATAGGTCTCGCTACCCATAGACAAATTTGGTAGAGTCTGAGGGATCGCTACGGAGACGTTCCAGAGGCTACGGAGTTAGGAAAAGTTTCACTTTTGTTCTTTCTTGTCATGCGATTTTGTTTCTCAAATACCGATTATATTTCTACTCTGTTCTTTTGCAGATGGAAAGAACACGTGCTTCCTCTTCTACTGCGCAGTAGCCCGAGCTCCAAGTAGTAGCTCCTGCATGAGGCAGAGGTCGAGGCCGTGCCAAGGGCCAAGGCAAGGGTAGAGCTCATCCCCGGGTAGCAATCCTAAATGTAGAGCTTCATATTGACTATGATAAGGAGGTTCTAGCCCTAGAAGCTCCGATGGGCCCAGCTCAGGTCCCAGAAGGGCTCATGGTCACCCCATATATTCAGGATGCTTTAGTAAGATTGGTAGACTTTATGGAGAGTGTCACTAGAGCGGGTTTGCTTCCAGTAGCACCAGCCACTTCTCAGGATGGAGGAGGAGTTCAGACTCCTGCTACACGTACTCCAGAGCAGGTAGCTCCCCAGACTCATTTCCCAGTGGTTCATCCAGTAATGATAGCTCAACCAGGTATTGCAGCCCAGTCTGGTGATTGAGCGGCCATGCCTTCGAATGCTTTTTGGAGACTTGATTGCTTTTCCAAGTTCTTCACCATAACATTCAGCGGTGCTTCATCAGAGGATCCACAGGATTTCTTATTCAGCTACCATAAGATCCTTATGACCATGTGTATAGTTGAGACCAATAGGGTCGATTTTGCCACATTCCGTCTTGTGGGATCCGCCAAGACTTGGTGGAGGGACTATTGCCTATCTAGACTATAAGGGTCTCCAGCATTGACATGGGATCAATTCACATAGTTTTTTTTGAGAAGTTTCTCCCAGTCAATCAGCGGGAGGCACTTCGCAGGTAGCGCGAGTGCCTCTAGTAGGGCTCCATGACAGTTACACAGTATGAGACTCGATTCATTAACTTGGCACGCCATGCTATTGTTATACTCCCCACAGAGCGAAAGAGGGTACGGAGGATTATTGATGGATTGATTCAGTCGATCCATCTCCAGATGGCTATGGGAGCTAGTAGTGAGATTTTCTTTCACGAGGCGCCAATGCTGCCCACAGAGTTGAGATGGCCCTTGCACGGGGAGGTGGTCAGGTGTCGGATAAGAGGCCTCGTCATTCTGGTAGGTTTAGTGGTACCTCGTTTATAGGTAGGTATTCTTATGGTAGAGGTCATTCACCGAGGCCCATTCAGTCAGCGCTTCAAGTTTCTCATGGTACTCCAGGTAGTGGTGGTTCTCAGCAGCATTATTCCGATCAGTAGCCCATCAATGCACCTCCACTTTAGAGTTTCAGGGGGAAGACATTCAGGTCGTCAGGGCCAGTATCCGAGGGCTTGTTATGGTTGTGGTTACCCCGGTCACATTATCAGGTTTTGCTCTCGAGCCTCAGGCAGCTCTCAACAGCAGAGTCCTCGCCCATGATTCAGGCATCAGGTGATCCACAGCTCGCCTAGCCAGCTAGAGGTAGGTGTAAGGATCATAGAGGTGGAGGTAGAGACCATAGATGTGGAGCTTGGACTGGCGGAGGTAGGGGACAGCCAGTAGCCGATCGTCCCAGAGACATGGTTTAGGGAGGTGGGGCCTAAACCCGGTGTTATGCTTTGCCAGGTAGGCCAGAGGCTGAGTCTTTAGATGTTGTTATTACAAGTACTATTCTGGTCTGTGATAGGGATGCTTCAGTGCTATTTGACCCTGGTTCTACATATTCATATGTGTCATCCTATTTTGCACCTTACCTCGTTATGCCTCGCGATACTCTGGGTATTCCTGTATATGTATCTACACTGGTGGGTGATTCTATAGTGGTTGACCGAGTTCATCATTCCTGTGCGGTAGTGTTTGGAGGTCTTGGGACCCGTGTTGATTTATTGCTTTTAGACATGGTAGATTTCGATGTTATATTAGGGATGTATTCGTTGTCCCCGTATCATGATATCTTGGATTGTCACGCTAAAGCCGTGACCTTGGCTTTGCAAGATTTACCCCAATTGGGGTTGAGAGGGACCCCAGGTAATGCCACCCGCAGTGTTATTTCATATGTAAAGGCTCGACACAAGGCCGAGAAAGGGTGTTTAGCTTATTTGGCATATGTTCGCGATTCCAGCACAGAGGTCACTTCTATTGACTCTGTTCCTATTGTTCGGGAGTTCCCCGAGGTTTTCCCTTTAGATCTGTCGGGTATGCCATTCGATAGGGATATTGACTGCTGTATTAATCTGGCACCAGGCATGCAAACCATTTCTATTCCGATGTATCGCATGGCCCCGCCAAAATTGAAGAAGTTAAAGGACCAATTGCAAGATTTGCTAGAGAAGGGTTTTATCAGGCCTAGTGTTTCTCCTTGGGGTGTGCCAGTGTTATTTGTGAAGAAAAAGGATGGATCAATAATGATGTGAATTGATTACCGGCAATTAAACAAGGTGACGATAAAGAACAAGTATCCGCTGCCGAGGATTGATGATTTGTTTGACCAGATTCAGGGTGCGAAGGTGTTTTCAAAGATAGACTTGAGATCTGGCTACCATCAGATGAGGGTTAGGGTATTTGATGTCCCTAAGACAGCATTTCGCACTCGGTATGGGCATTATGAGTTTTTAGTCATTTCCTTTGGGTTGACCAATGCCCCAATAACATTTATGGAGTTGATTAACCGAGAGTTCAGGACTTATCTAGATTTGTTCGTGATAGTTTTTATTGTGATATTTTGGTATACTCCCACAGCCGGGAGGAGCACAAGCAGCACCTCAGAGTGGTTCTTCAGACTTTGAAGGATAGTCAGTTGTATGCTAAATTCTCGAAGTACGAGTTCTGGTTGAGTTTGGTTGCATTTCTTGGTCATGTTATATCAGCAGAGGGTATTCAGGTGGACCCGAAGAAGATTGAGGCAGTCAAGAATTGGTCTCCACCAGCTTCAACGACCGAGTTTCGTAGTTTCTTGGGGTTAACAGGTTATTACCGTCGGTTCGTGGAAGGGTTTTCATCTATAGCAGCCCCGATGATCAGGTTGACCCAAAAGGGTACCTAGTTCAGGTGCTCAGACGAGTGCGAGGAGAGCTTTCAGAAGCTGAAGATAGCTCTCACTACTTTGCCCATAGGCTTAGGGCCTTATACAGTTTATTATGATGCTTCCCGTATTGGGCTTGGTGTGGTATTGCTGCAAGATGGTAGATTCATTGCTTATGCTTTAAGGCAATTGAAGATCCACGAGAAGAATTATCCGGTCCATGATCTAGAATTCGCAGCCATTAATCATGCTTTGAAGATTTGGAGGCATTACTTATATGGTGTGACATGTGAGGTGTACACTGATCACAAGAGTCTGGAATACTTGTTCAAACAGAAGGAGTTGAACTTGAGGCAGCGGAGGTAGTTGGAGCTATTGAAGGATTATGTTATTACGTTATTACTATTTTGTACCACCCGGGGAGAGCCAATATGGTGGCTGATGCATTGAGTAGGAAGTCTGCCAGCATGGGTAGTCTTGCTTATGTTCCGGTCAACTAGAGACCGCTAGCTTTGGATATTTAGGCCTTGGCCAATCGGTTTGTGAGGTTGGATATTTTTTAGCCTAGCAGAGTGTTAGCTTGCATGGTCGCTCGTTCTTCATTATTGGAGCGTATCCGTGATCGATAGTTTGATGATCCCCATTTGCGTGTCCTGAGAGACACTGTGCAGCGTGGCGGTTCCACGAAGGTGAACTTAGATGATGATGGTGTTTTGAGGTTGCAGGGGCGAGTTTGTGTGCCTAATGTCGATGAGATTTGAGAGTTGATCTTATTAGAGGCCTATAGTTCCCGGTATTATTCACGCGGGCACCGCTAAGATGTATCAGGAGTTGCGGCAGCATTATTGGTGGCGTAGGATGAAAAAAGATATTGTTGCATATGTTGCTTGGTGTTTGAACTGTCAGCAGGTCAAGTATGAGCATTAGAGTCCTGGTGGTTTATTTCAGAGGATTGAGCTTCTCGAGTGGAAGTGGGAGAGGATTACCATGGATTTCGTTACTGGACTTATGATGACTCGAAAGAAGTTTGATGCTATTTGGGTCATTGTTGATAGGCTGACCAAGTCAGTGCATTTCATTCCTGTTGAAGCCACACATTCATCGCAGAGGTTAGCCGATATCTACATCCGAGAGATTGTTCGGCTTCATAAGGTGTCGGCATCTATTATTTCGAATCGGGGTACGTAATTTACCTTGCAATTCTGGAGAGCAGTACAACAGGAATTGGGCACCCAGATTCAGTTGAGCACACGTTCCATCCTCAGATAGATGGGCAGTCCGAGAGGATTATTCTGATATTGGAGGATATGCTCCGAGCCTGTGTCATTGATTTTGGAGGCTCGTGGGAGCAGTTTTTGCCTTTAGCGGAGTTCGCCTAGAACAACAGCTATCAATCCAGCATTCAGATGGCTCCATATGAGGCATTGTATGGTAGGCGACGTCGGTCTCCAGTCGAATGGTTTGAGCCGGGAGAGGTTCGGTTATTGGGTACAGATTTAGTTTAGGAGGCCTTGGATAAGGTCAAGATCATCTAGGACAGGCTTCGTTTGGCTTAGTCGCGGCAAAAGTGTTATGAGGATCGCAAGGTTCGAGATGTAGCTTTCATGGTTGGTGAGCGAGTATTTCTTTGTGTATCGCCTATGAAGGGCGTGATGAGATTTAGGAAGAAGGGCAAGCTTAGCCCTAGGTTTATTGGCCCATTTGAGATCCTCGATCGTGTGGGAGAGGTGGCTTATAGACTTTCCTTGCCACCTAGCTTGTCAGCCGTGCATCCAGTGTTTCATGTGTTCATGCTTCGGAGGTATCAAAGCGATCCAGCCCATATGTTAGATTTCAGCATTGTCCAGCTGGACAAGGATCTGTCTTACGAGGAATAGCCGGTAGCTATTCTATACCGGCATGTTCGACAGTTGAGGTCGAAGAGTTTTCCTTCAGTGCATGTCTAGTGGAAAGGTCAGCATCCTGAAGCATCGACTTGGGAGTCCAAGTCTGATATGCGGAACCGCTATCCTCATCTATTTCCCGACTCAGGTACTTCTTTCTTTTGTCCGTTCGAGGACAAATGGTTATTTTAGAGGTGGAGAATATGACGACCCAATGGGTCATCATCAGATTTCTCTCCTTTTTCATGCTTTCGAGGCCTTGAAAACCTCACTTTTAGTTGCCTCGATTTGCGCGTGTAGTCCGGGCGCATAGCCGAAAAGATTATATGTTAAATTCTATGAAAAATTTCAAAATGAGGCTTTAAAATGATTAAAGTTGACTTCGGTCAACATTTTAGGTAAACAGATCTGAACCCGTGATTTGACGGTTACAGAGGATCCGTAGGAAAATATGGGACTCAGGCATATGCTCGGAGTCAAAATTCGAGGTCTAGAACCCGAGTAAAAGAAATTTTCTTTGAAATTATTAAGAAAAATGGAAATAAAAATTGATTAAAAGACTATGGTATCGGGCTCATATTTTGGTTCCGACGCCCGATACAAGTCTTAAATATGCGTTATGTGCTTTCTATAAAGTTTGGTCGAAATCGAACGTCATTTGACGTGTTTCGGACCTAAATATCTAAAGTTTGAAGTTTATGAAGTTATAATGCAAAGTGATGAATTTAGGTTTTGATTCAATGATTTTGATGTTATTTTGGCGGTTTGATGGCTTGAGTAAGTTCGTAGGGTGTAATAGAGTTAGTGTGTGTGCTTGGTTAGGAGCCCCGAGGGCCCGTGGGTATTTTTGGAGGTGTTCGGGAGTGGATTTGGACCTAGTGGAATTGCAGATTTAATGCAACACGTGAACAATAATATCCTTCTTCGCATTCGCAGTGTTGCCTTCACGTTCACATAACATTGCTCCCTCCCTCCTTCGATCTAGCGTCCTAGCCATTGCGATCGCGAAGCACTACTGTTTCCTTCAACGCATTTGTATGTCCCCTATCACGTTTGCGTAGGCCCAGATTACTGACCCCAAATATTTTACTCTACGCGTTCGCAGACCCCTGTCGCGAACGCGATGCTTCCCCAGCCCCCTTCTTCGTGAACGCAAACCCTTGGTCACGAATGCATAGAACAAAATTGCTCAGCTATAATTTTAAAATTCCCGAATCAGAACCTACGGGATTTATCCAATTTTCTCACGAGATCTCTTCTCCCCGAAGCTTTAGGAAGCCATTAAAGCCCCCATTCCTGATGACCACTTGGGTAAGTAATTCCCCACTCATTTCCTTCACTCTTCCATCATTAATTAACAATTTTCTGAGCGTAAATCATGAAATCAAAGTAGAAATTAAGGGTATTGGGTAGAGTTAGTGTTTTGAGAATTTTGGATGGTTCAACCTCAATTTGGGGTCAAATCTTAAAACAAATTATATATTTGGACTCGTGGGGATATAGGTGACTAGGTTTTGATCCGAACCTCGTGTTTGGACCATATGGGCTGGTGTCGAATTTTGGTATTTTTGGAAGAATTCTAGGAAATTCATATCTAGGCTATGGATATTGCCATTGAGTCTTTATTGATGCTATTGAATTAATTATGCCTAGATATCATTGTTTCGAAGTCGAAATGTTTTTATTATTTATGCCCTAAGGGTAATTCCGTACTCTGATTTGACTATAATTGCATGAAGGATCATTCCGTGCCATGAAATGAGAGTTATGTGAGGGAAAACACGAATGGTGATGTCGTGCATTTTATTTGATTTCTTTTGGTGAGAATGAGAGTAAAAGCACAAAGGTTGTTGTCGTGTAACTGTTGATTTTTCCTGCTTTTGTTAATTATTGTTATTGCCCCGTTTCTTACTTAAGTTGTTGACTTTATATCCAGATTGTACTTCCCCATAGCATGATTCCCTCCTTTTTAAACTATTTAATTTTGGTATTCTTTTCTTTTATTGCATATATATATATATATATATATATATATATATATATATATATATATATATATATATATATATATATATATATATATATATATATATATATATATATATATATATAAATATATAAAAGAATATGCTATGGGGAAGTACAATCTGGATATAAAGTTGATTTGGTAGTCCTGTCTAGCCTCGTCACTACTTCGTCGGGGTTAGGGCAGGCACCTACCAGGACATAGGGTCGGTTGTGCTGATTCTACACTTTTGTGCTTTTTGCACAGATCACGATACTGGAGCAGCTTTTGGACCATAGCAGTAGCATACTGATTGGGAGCTGACTTCAGTCCAGGGACTTACGAGGTAGTCTAGCTGGCGTTCGTAGGCCGAAGTCCCTTTTTCATATTTTCTGTTATTTTCATTGTACCGAGACAGACATTATTTCTATTCAGACTTATTTGTAGCACTCGTTAGTGGTTCGTGAGATAGCGACTCCATTCTTGGGTAGAGAAATATTAAGCTTCCGTATTTTTGGGTTTCCAGTTATTTATGTTATAAAAGACTTCCGCTTTTATCTAAAAGGTTTATTATTGTTATTACTGTTGTGTTATTATCCGAAATGGTTTAAATGCTTGGCTTTCCTAGTGCCAACATTAGGCATCTTCACGACTCCTAATGGTGGAAAATCCGGATCGTAACATAACTTCCATTAGAGCTCGGCATAGGTGCGATTTTGAAGGGGAAACTCAATACCAATTCATAGGTTTGTACTCTTTAACTCATTTTCTTTCATTTCTAATATCATCCATTGAATTCCTCAACTTAATATTTGTTCTTCCATGATATAAAACTAGGGATTTAGCAAGAATTAGGGATTTTTGAAAATTGAGGATTTAGACCTAGAATTGAGGTCGGATTCCAAAACGAATCATATATCCATACTCGGGGATAAATGGGTAAATGGATTTTGGTCCGAACCTCGGATTTTGACCGAGCAGGCTCGTCGTTGATTTCTGACTTTTTGGGAGAAAGTTAGGGAAATATAAATTTATGCATTATAATTGATTCCTTTAGCAATAATTGATGCTATTGAGTTAATTGTGACTAAATACGAGTGGTTTGGAGGTGGATACTAATAAAGAGGTAATTGAGCATTGAGTGGCCCGTGGAGCGAGGTAAGTGTTGTGTCTAACTTTAACTCGAGGGATTAGGAACCCTTGACTTAATTGCTATATGAAATCCATGTGAGCGGCGTATATGTGAGGTGACGAGTACCTATGCGCCGCCAATTTATCTATTTTCTCCTGTTTTTTCCCCTTCTTTTCATATTCTTTCTTTCCATGTCATAACTGCTACATGCTTTACTTGTATTTCCATGCCTAATTGCTACCTAATAGACATTGCTTCTCCTTGTTGAAAGTATTAGTTATTTGTAGCTTCGCTGTCTCTTATTATTTGCTTAGGTTGGTTATTGATACGTCCGTGATATATTCAGGATTGGTCTGAGCATCATATTTTAATGTTGTCCTAGTAGCTTATGTGATTTTTGACAGAGTAAGGTCGAGGGCCTATATTGTGAGGATACTTTTGGATCGGGCTGCATGCCGCAACAATCAGATACTGATTTGATATGAGGCCGAGGGCCTAGATTTGATGCCACAATATGGCTTGATATTGCCCTTGGACCGTAAGGGGCCTCTCTCGGAGTCTGCACACCCCCAGTGAGTGCCGTCAATGATATATGGATCGGGCTGCACACCGCAGCGGTACTAGTACTGTTCTATATATTTAATTTATTTTATTTGTCTGTCATTATCTGTTATTTGTGCTACTTCATGCAATATCTACCTGATTCCCTGGCATTCTCTGATGGTTGAGTGTTGTGCCGAAGGGCGAATTTCTGTGCTTATCTGCACTATTTGTTTGCATTCATTTACGTGACCGCTGAAAAAGTCATTTTCAAAAGAGGTTTAAACTGAGCTAAGATGTTTCTCTAAAAAATTCATAGTTTCACTTTTTTTTTCAAAGGGTTTTGTATTGCTCTATACAACAGGATGATTTGTTATACGTAATTTCTTACTACTCAGCTGTTATTTGCCTTTATTACCCACTGCGTTGGAGTACTCACTTTACTCCCAACACCCCATGTGCAGATGTAGGTATTTATCCACCAGTTAGCGAGTTTTGGCTGATCAGAGGCAGAGTTATGGGAATTAGCGAGGTGACTGCCAGCGTTCCCAGACCGTTTTCCTCTCTTTTGTTAATTATTCCGGTGTTGTATATTTTAGACCTTGTAGTTGGATTTACACTCTAATAGATGAACTGTCTATCTGCTTAAAAGAGGCATCCTGAAATTGTCTGGCTGGCCTTGTCTTCGCGTGAGGTGCCATCACGACTGGAGTGGGGTTTGGGTCGTGACGCTGCTCCCCCTGGCCTTCACTTTCGCGAGCCAGTAACGAGTGTCCCCTTCCCCAGGTCCCATATGCTTCGCGATCGTGTCGAGCTGGTCGTGTTCGCGAAGGGTAAGGCCCCCCATCGCTCTGCATTCATGACCAAGCCTTCGCGTTTGCAAAGAATGAAAACCCAGCCCTCCCAATTTCTATTTTCCGTTCACGAGAGTGACTTAGAGAATGCGAAGAAGGAAACCATAAGGCACCTCAAACAGCAGAAAACCCAGATTTTCTTAGTCCAAAATATCTTGTAGCTTATTCGAAACTCACACAAGTTCTTGGGGATCCAAACCAAACATGCACACAAGTGCTAAATCTTCATATAACTTGCTCGAGCGATCAGATCGCCAGAAAACACCTAGAACTATGAAACTTGCACCAAATCGAAAATTGAATGAAATTTTCAAGAAAGCTTTAAAACTTCTAACTTCACAACCGGACGACCGAATCACGTCAAACCAATTCCGTTTCTCTCTAAATTTCACAAATAAGCTATAAAATTATATTGGACTTGTATTCAGCTCCGGAACCAAAATACAGACCCGATATCAACAAGGCCAAACATCAATTAATTCTTAAAACCCATAAGATTTTCAAACTTTCAATTTTCAACAAAAGTTGATATCTCGAGCTAGGGATCTCGGAATTCGATTCTGGACATACGTCCAGGTCCTATTTCATTAAGGACCCACCGGGACTGTCAACAAACGGGCCCGAATCCGTTTACTCGAAAAGTTGACCGAAGTCAACTAAAATCAACTTTTAAGGCAAAAATTCTTATTTTGATCAACTTTCAATATAAAAGCTTTATGGAAACATGCCCGGACTGCACATGCAAATGGAGGAGGATAACAATAAAAAATTTTGGCTTAAGAGCGCATAATCGAATTGTAAAACATAAGATGACCTTTGGGTCATCACAGTTAGAATAAGAGCCCGTTTGGCATAGCTGATTTAGAGTAGCTGATAAGCATTATGTGCTAAAAGTCACTTTTAAGTGCTGAAGTCGATTTAAAAAATAAGTAGTTACGTGTTTGGATTGGTGTGCTGAAATTAATAGTATGCAGTTGAAGAACTAGATATACGAAGAATTTTTAAAAAGAAGTATTTTAGGGATAGAATAATTAATATTTTGGTCAAACTTAAAGTGCTTATAAGCTGAAATTTAATAAGTTGGGGGAGACCAACTTATGAATTTTATCTCATTTTTGGCTTATAAGCACTTTTAATGTTACCAAACGCGTAGATAAACCAAAAAGTACTTATAAGCCAGTTTAACCAGCTTATAAGATTAGCCAAACATCCTCTAAGTATGATATTTGGAGAACCCTTAATTTTTTTAAAAAATGGACTTGAATCAGCGAAATGAACGGAATAAATGCGATCGACTTATTCATAAAATTAATTCACAACTAATAATTGAGATATAGTTGATTGATTGATTAATATGTTAGATTAGACTAGATTGTTATCATTGTTACGTATTTAGTTAATCTACATAGGACCTTTTTAGTGCTAAATTGCAATGATCTAGTTTTGAAATAGCATTAGTAAAAGTAAAAATTGAATTTGGTTACTAAGTTTGTGTATTCTCTACATATCAATTTGGAAATTTTAGAGTTACCTTAGGTCATTTTTTTTATTGGACATTTTATCTTTCTCATTTACCTTTATCTTAGTTTTAGGGAGTTGTGTTGTTCTATCATAATTTTTTTTTGGGTAAAGTAAATCATAGTTTCGCAATTTCATATTTAATTAATTTGTCATTATTTTAAAGAAAAAATTAAATACTTCATAGGAGTATTTATATAGCAAATTTATACTTCAACATTAAAAAACTGCATTAAAATACTAAAGAACTAATTATTGAGAGGAATAGAAAAGGAATCCTATTACCTAATATAATTATAGTCATATAACATAATTATAATAGTAGGAGAACTTATATAGCAGATGATACCAAAATTAAAGGGCATTGTCACTTTTAGCCTCCGCAATGAACTATTCGATATATATATATATATATGAAAAAAAAAAAGGTAATTGAACATCAAAACACTAGTACATAAAATACTAAATATATATAATGCTGCGGCGTGCAGCCAAACACTAGTACATAAAATACTAAAGCCCCAATAATTTAGAGTGGAAAAGGAATCCTTGTACCTAATTATATAACATAATTATAACACAAGAATATAATATAATATAACATTACTAATTTTCCAACCTAAAGACCTGCTCAAGCCATGCTGTTCAATCAAATGATTTATTTAAATTCTCTTTTTAATTACAGGACACCACGTACGATGTATTCAAAGTCAATTTTAGACTGTTATTTGCACGCCCACAAGACTTTCAACTTTCAGGGGACAACTGGATTGAAGACTATATCCTATTCGAAACCACGTAAGACGAGTTATTCGAATGTTTATAAATAAAGACAGGCAAATGCAGTTGTCATTTACTACATTTTGATGATACGGAATATGAAATAAAGAGTCAGCTATATCGTTGTGGTTAATAAAGAACAACCATTAAATCGGATTTGTCGTAAAATTGAGATTATTTCATATTTTTCTTTATCAAACAAGAGGCATAGAGGGAGAGGTTATAAGCGTCTATATGGTAAATTTATTCTTGACGGAATGGAAAAAACATATATAATAGACTCATAATTATGGAATACGATCCTAATCGAAATGTATACATTTTTCTCATATACTATAAAATCTTTGTGATCCTTTGAAGTTAAATGGAAAAGCCGAAGAACCAATTGATCACGCCCAACAATGCCTTATAAAAAATAAAATAGTTGTTGCAAAAATAATCCGATTTTCAAGTTCGAAATCGAATTCTCAGGAAACTAACCTATCTATTACAACTCTTGGTGATGCTATTAACATCTCAAACAATTTTCAGATGCAAGTTTTTTATCAATAAATATTGATTCATTGTTTAACTAATTCAAAATGATATTAAAACTAACAATATGCTAAATCAAAGATAATTCAATGGTAAAAAGGCTCTAAGGTATTGATTTCCCCAATTTCTAGTTTAAGTCTTATCTCTTTTGCTATAATCTCGCCGTAATACTCTATGAGGATTATGGGCCATGGGTTATCGCAATTATCTCTTGATGAACTACGATAATTGACTAGAGCATTCTCTCGAACTACTCTAGCTGATAATTTATGCAGCTCTGCATTATCCCACCAAAGTTTCATTATCTCTAACCCCACTTTTAGGTTCAAGTAATGAATCTTTTCAATGACTCAAAAGTGGTGTTGTTCAACATCAGTCTAATCTAGTATTCTTTCTCAAGCAACACAAGGCAATTAGACACGATTAATCAAGGGCCCATTCAATTAATTACCATACAACACATTGTTGAACAATCATATAATAAAATTGGCTCGATTGTAATAAAATTGAATCAAAACTTCATCCAACAATTGATTCCATCAACTTTAGGTTAAATATTTTGCTACTCATAGCAAAACAAGATAAAACTACAAAAGTATTCATAATATGCAATTGAAATAACAAGAGAAGATAGAAAAACTCTAATGATTGGGTGCTCTTCTCACACTTTTTCTAGCCTCCAAATAACTCTAAAAACAAGCTTAAACATTGCTTGTGCGAGTTTGTTGAGTTTATAAAGGGGTGTGATAAGGTTTCCCCAATTTACACTTTAGTCCCAAAATTTTTTGGTAGTAATACAGTCCACCGCGGCCGCGGAAAAATGTGGCGCGACCGCGGTGAAAGACAATCCTTCTACCTCGCTTCCTCGGCCTACCGCGGTCCAGGCGCGGTCGACCACGATCGCGGTAGCTTCAAGCCCAGTCCTTCTTGCCTCTTTCTTGCTTATTTTCGCTCGGGCTTTTCTTGATTGGCCTTTTATCCACCCTTTTGACTCCAAAATATTCCATAATCTCTTCTTAACTTGGATTAGTCCATGCGAAGCAAAAGAACACCAATTAGAGTATTTCGTTATTATTTAACATTTAAAACAACAATAAAACATGGCACAATTGGAGTGTAAATAACATTTGTATATCCTACTATCACCAATATAGACATATGTACTAGCATTGATATGTGTTATTGGCCTCCATATATACACCTCGGACTGTTGACAAAGCTTATGTGGCGTTATAAAGTGCGTGGTATACTACGTAAATCACGGACTAAGGGGATAATTGGGAACACAAATAAGTGCAAGTAGAGACGTTTATTTGACTGTTCGATAGCTGAGGCAGGATTTTCCCAAAGGGTGTTCAAAAGATAAAAAAGTTTAATAAGATTGTAGCTAGTGAGACTTGAACTAATGACCTTACCAAGGTTTTGAACCCCTTTGACCACTAAGCTACATCAAGAGGATTCAAAACATAATATATAGAGGTAAAAAAATAGATTTTACCTTATTTATACAGTATAATATCTTGGTGAAGGGGGTTCGGGTGAACCCCTTTCTACCCCCTAAATCCGCCTCTGACCATGATAGCCATCATTGGTTGCCACATGCTATCAGTAAGGTCTCAACAAAGATCTGCCCCAGGTCAAATTAGCCTTGAAGCGTCGTGGAGTCATCGTAGATCAAGGTCGAGGTCGAGGTCGAGCATCTTAGACAAATTTAGCGGTTATAAATGACACAAAAGAGAATATTCTAGTGGATATTCTCTGCATCTGTACTATTAGGGTTTCTAGGAACATGTCCCCTATAAATAGAAAGAGACACAATGATAAAAGGCACGAGATATTACTTGTAAGAAAGTATATTAACTTTATAGCGAGAATGTGAACCACATTGCAAGCTGACGAATACAACCTTTTTATTAAGATTCTTGTCCAAGCTTTTCTACTTGACCCAAGAACAACCTGAATGTTCTAAGGCTCATCAATCATTCATCATTGTCAGAAAAAATATCCACTGATCCCACCCCTTTTCGGGTGACTCACACGCTTTATTTACTTAAATGCCATGTATTGCTATTTGTTATTTTTGCTCACATTCATTATCACTTTGTCAAATATACATATTATCAATTATAAAATCAATAACATTATCTTTTGGATATTATTATTTGCTAAGATTGACTCGTTTTTATTTAAATCTAATTTGTACCAAGATCCATTTTTTTGGTCAAACAGATCGGTCTTTAATTTTCTTTACAAATCCTAATATAAGAAACTAAATTGTGTAATCTAGTGCTAGATATTACTTTGATTTATACAAAAACAACATACCCAGTATTATATCATGCTATATGGTTTAGGGTGGGTAGTGTGTAAGCAGACATTACCCCTACATTGTGAGGATAGAGAGTCTGTTTCTAATAGATCCTCGGCTTAGGAAAACATAAGTACCACATTAATAAAAATATAGCCAAAAAGTGATTACTTTAAATTATATTTAATCTTAATATTGGTTGAAACTAGACATGTCCTTTTTCTTGTAAAACCTATTCCCTTAATTAATTCTTGAATTTTAACTTTTCCAATGCTAATATGCCTCCTGTAGTTATTCCGATAATAGCGAGTTTGCATTCACGATTAGGAAACAGCTTACTCTAGGCGTCTTTAACACTACTTTGTGGATTTCATTTGTGGGAAGAAACCATTACTTTCAGTCCACTAATGATTGTAGATTATCTATTTCCATTTTAGTTTTGGAATTTTTACACCCTATAGAATACCTTAGTATCCTATTTATTTTACATAAATACCATTTTAAAATATTACATTCTATAAATATCTTTTATCTTTTATAGCAAAAAATCTAAATATAATTACATCCTACAATTAAGGCACCATATATGCTAAATATTATTTTTCTCTATCTCTTTTTTGTATTTTCTATCACGTAATTACCGAGTATCTGCAAACCCCAATACAATCTCTCTATTGCATACAACCAGACTCTCTTCTCCCACAAACCCTAGTTTCTAACTCTTCTCCCACCCAATTTCTCAAATTTTCAATCCTTAAACTACGAGAATCATCAATTACATGTGTGGAAGAGTCCAATGCAGTGAGTGTGAGATATCTCTTTGCATCTGTTATCAAAGAAAAGGAGGACAAGGAGAGAGATTGAGTACGGGGAAGTATCAAAGAAATTGACTCCGAGGCGAAAGGCTTCACGGACGGCGGCAAAAGCGTCTTGTTCGGAGACATCCCCGAATACTTTGCCAACAGGATAACATGGAAAGATTCTTTTTCATGTACCTTTTCAGTTTTTGTAGATGTGTTAGGAGGCTGACCAGCCATAATTAATGGTCGGCAGGCCGGCGAAGCCATATGGCTGTTTCTTTCTCTAGATCGCCCAAATTGCCTATTTGTTTTCTGTTGTATCCGAATGTATTCTTCAGCTGTATTCACTTATATTTAAGTTTAATCAGTTGTACTTAACTATTTTATTCAGCAATAATTAGTTGTATTCAAGTGTTTTATACAACCGTATTCAGTTGTGGTTAGTTATATTCAATTATTTTATTCAGCAGAAGTTAGTTGTATTTTGTTGCATTCACGAGTTTATTCAACTGTATTCAATTGTATTTTTGTTGTATTCAAGTATTTTATTCAGATGAATTAAGGTGTATTTTATTGTATTCAACTGTATTATTCATATGTATTTCTCTTTATTCAACTATAATCTTATTATGTATCTTTCAAATACAGATTAATGAGGGATCGTTTTAGTTCGTTGAGTTAAATTAGGAGAATATCATGTAACTTTATGTCCTTCCTTTTTTAGCACAGATACATTACTGTATTTAATGTTAATGTCGCTTGAATACAACTTAATACATGTCAAACTTAGCTGGAATTCCAGATTTTACGCCTATATTTTTGGTTGTATTAATGAATACAACAGCTTAAATACATGAAATACATTGTATAAAAACATAAAAGATATCTATAACACGTAATATATCAAAGGATATCTATAAATGATTAATTAAACAAAAAAGATGGTGCGTTATGTAAAATTCCCGTTAGTTTTTGCTTTTAATTAATTATCTAATCTAATCATTAATTTTTTATGATCTCGATTTTTCACTGATCTTATAGCCTTCTTTTATTTTGTAAGATTTCTCATGATCACTGAAATCAAAGAACTAAAGAAATACTTCAATTTTCTTTTTTTGATATTCTAGTATTCTGACCTCAATCAAAATTACTCTTGAGATAAATAAGAGACCTAAAATCTCAACTAATTGATCATTATTTATCACATTTTCCTAGGAGAAAAACCGTAAACAAAATTGGAGTAAAATAATTGAAGGTCGTGTGTGTCATATGCTAGAACTCAAGAGCAAATGTCTCACTAACTCTAACACATGAGGGATGAAATACTTGCACTCTTCAAAAGAATAGTGGTATAGAGAGTCGTATCCAAAATTTTATGTTTGAGGGTTTAGCTTTTATGGTTGTTAGCTTTAAATTCATGTAACATTAATGTTAGAAGTTCAAACCTACAATACAATTATTACATTTTGTTTTGCACATATATTTATGTTCCGCATCACAAATACTAGGTTCAGATGAACTCGATCCCAATACATTCCATCCACCTCCAGTTATATAGTCCTCCTGGTTTTATAACTTCTTGACTAGCTGAATATGGAGATTTAGTGTATATATTTTTTTAAAAGAGGTTTTTTCATTCAAAGTTGAATGTGAATTTTTAGTTTTTAAAAAATTTCTTGATTCAAGGTTGAATATGGATGTATAATTAATTAAGGTTTGGTTTGCTGGCAAGACGTCATTTTTTTTTTTTAAATTTCTTTTGGTGCAAGGATTGTTTATGAGTAGTTGGGATTTGGGAAGAAAGTGTTAGAAGAGGAAATGATTTTAGTATATTGAAACTAAACTGTAAACCTAGTTGTTGTAAGATAATATGGTAAGATTGGTAACCTAGTTTTAGTTATCAGTTTGATCATTTTAGACAAGCAGTAAACAAAAATCTTAGCGCGCTTTAATTGGAAAGTACAAACCTCTGTTTTAAAAGGCAGAATTGGGATTCGCCCGGGGCTCGCCCAGGGCGGTGCACTCATAAGATATCTCTGGACTTATGTGTGAGGCTTAGTTCCGTGAGACTTACATATCGGCCATTGGGGCTTACGCCCCAAACACATCCAACGCCCAGCGTACTAGGCTCGCCTAATAGAACTTGGGATTTTGACCTACCTATACTATGTATGAAACCTTATTACCATAAATGTGCATAGTTTGTTAATTACCCGCCCAGTCCACGTTTTACCTACAAATTTTGTACCATTCGATTATTAGTCATTAGAAGGGCAGAATATTCCCTAAAAAGGAGCTAAAACTAAGATGAGAATCTTGGTGTTGATTGATTCTACATTAAATTTAATTTTTAAAAAAGGGAAAGGAGATTTCTCATCTACGCATTTTTCTCTAGAACTACAATTCAAATTCTCAAAAAAAAAAAAAAAGAACAATTCAAATTTTCGAGTATCAATAACTCAAAGTTGAAAAAAAATATGTTCTTCCATATATTTTCCATCATTGATAGCCATTAAAAAGTTTGAAAGCTTTGACATAAAATTTGGGTTTTCAAAAATTATTAATTATTTGGACTTTGGATTCGATGTTGTTGTAAATAATTCGAAATAAGTTTAGGAGTTTATTTCTTAATTCTGAGGGGTTTTGGTGAAGATTAGACTTGGTTTGGACTGAATTTCAGATTCAAACTCGAAGAAAACGAAGAAGAAGACATATTTCCAGAAATTGTAGTTAAATTGTAGAATTGTAGATATATTATAGATAATTGTAGATAAATTGTAGATGAATTGTAGATTGGGAAGAGTAAAACTTCTACAAATCTTCTAAAATTATGTCAAAAATGTTAATTATGCTACAATTGAAATGAGAATTTGGATATTAAAATTCAATGTATCTATTTTGTAGATATCTTGTAGATAAATTGTAGATTATTTGTACTCTGATTGTAGATGCATTATTTTCTGTTTTCACAAATCCAAAACGACTAAAGCTTCTACAAAGTCTTCTGCAAAAATAGTCTACAATTTATCTACAAATTTTCTAATTTGACTACAATTTGACTAAAAATTATCTACAAATTCTGAAATTGTCTTCTTCTTCTTCAATCGACTGTGTTAACCAGTAACCTTCAACCACTGCCCAAAAAAAAGAGGTCAAAGAATTTCGAACTCTCTGCCATTATTATTTTCAGTGGGAATTCAAGCGGTTCGATCAAAGAATTTAATATTTTCTTGTGAATTTGAAAATATGATATTCTTTGACGGTAGTGGGCAGTTGGGGATGATCAACGAGAGGAAGTATAGGAGCATCGTGAGTTTTGTGTGTGTGTTGTGAACAGTTGAGATGAAAGGAAAGAGAAAGTGAGAAGATACAGTCCTATAATTATGCCTAACATAAATGAATCCTTAATTATATCCATATTTGAATTATGGTATATAAATGGTAATTTGGTATGCTTAAATGTAATAAATACAAACCTTAAACATTGAGGGTAATAAGATTTCATATATGGTATAGGTAGGTAAAAATCCCATAGAACTTTATGCAATTATATGCAACTAACCTTGTAAATCCTCAAATTTACTTAATAAATCATTGACTATTCAAAATTACTTTTTTCTTAATCATAAATCATTAAGTTGAGAGTATTTTATGTCATAATTAAAATAAAAATTATTACACTTTATCCACTAAGACTGTTATAATAGTTAATTTTATATAAATCTTTCATTTGAAAAGTATTTATTTATTAACTTTTGTTTGTCTTAACTATATAGTAGTCCGTTATTTTTTCATAATTATTTCCTAAATATTTTTTTCTTCATATTTACGAGATACCATACTTATTAATCGAATAGCTCAGTAGCTAGTAACTATTTTCAAAAATTACTTATCATGGTATTGTATGGTGAATTATGTGTCATTTTATTAACTTGTTCAAACTTATAAATAAATAATGCTAGAGAATCATATTTAAATTGTGAATTATGATTTTATATAAATTCTCTTTCAAATAGAAAGCATATTAAATAAAAGGAGTATTTTAAGAAAAATATTAAATTATAATATCGAAATTCTTTCAAGATTTATTACTCCTTAAGAGATACATATAAGATTATTTATCAAATACATTACTTTTTATGTTTGAGTTGTAACTTTTAACGACGTTGCAGCTAATTTGTGATATATGTCATACTTTTACATTATTCATAGTTGAATTATAAATTATAAATATTTTAAATAGATTATTTATTATAATTTTATGATTTTGTTATAATATTTATAATTATTTTTTATTTTATACTATCTTAAAATTCTTGAAATTAGTAAAATTTAAAGATCCATGAGACTTACGCTCCGTATCTCAGGGCTTACTCTTCGCGGTAAAACGCTTCGCCTAACGCCCCGCCTATTAAAACATGGTACAAACCATACTTTTGGAATGAAAACGACAAGAGAATAAAGCAGCTTCAAATATAGTAGACATATATAGTAGTACTCATATTGTAAAAATAAAAGCATAATAATAAGTTACAACTCTCAACTAAGTTGAGGCAATGACAACACAGCTAAAGAACTGCATTTGGTGAAGGAAGGTTTCCAGGGCTTAGAAGAATAGAAGAACACCATGCAAAAGAAGCAGGCGAGAGAGGAAAATTAGCCAGTGGACTGCATGAAGATCCAAAATAATTTTCTGATATATTTCGTGGCGTTACATGTGATATTTCTTGTGCTTCATTTGTTGAGTCATTACAGGCCGCGTTAATTGATTCAACTTGGTTGTTTGAGGAGGAAGAAAGACGAAGGAACTCTCGCCATTCTGCAGCAATGCTATTTCTTGGTAATGAAACTGGTGAGAGATCAAGTGGAGGAGGAGCCACATCTTGTAAACGCCTCGAACTGGAATTACTAGAACCTGAGCCAGAGCTAGAATTACTAGAGTTGGATTGAAACTCAGGTGCAGCAGTGAGCATTTGGACAACTTCCTTGAAATTAACAGGTTCGACTTTGTAGATTTTAGGACGTGTTGGTGGCAATGGTGCAATTGGTTGTTTAGTCATTGGTTTTGATGGGAGCCTACGAACTCCATGAAGTGAGGAATGATATGAAGGTAATGGTTTATTTTTCTTTACTATTTCTTGAGAATATGTAGAATATGGAAAAGAACTAGAGGAAGAAGAATTAGAAGAAGAAGAAGAAATAGCTGCATATGAATAAGAATCCATTTTAATTTTCTATATTCCAAACTTTGTGTAAGTTTGTCTTAGTAGTAAATCTTAACAAGAATACATTTGCGGTTTTTGCATTTGCTTATATATATATATATATATATATATATATATATATATATATATAGAGAGAGAGAGAGAGAAACTTTTTTTAAAAGAAGAAACATGAAAAAGATAGAAGATTAAAATAATAAAAAGAAAGGAAAAGAAGCAGAAGGAGAAGAGAATTGGACAAGTTTAATTGAATGAAACAAAGTTTGTCTCTAGCGTCGGCTAAATATGACTGAATAAAATATAACATTACCACTTGCCATGTATGTCTAGTATTGTTCTTATTTGACCTCTATTATAAAACTGCCTCCTTTATTGTTTTTTTCTTACATATACTCCCTTTGAATCTCTCCGTTCTATCTGCCTTTTTTTAATTCTATTTTTTAATTTAATCATTTAATATTCGGAATCTATTGTTCCACTAATCCAAATTCGTACAGTGTAGAATGCATTTAAAGGAGAAATATGTCATGATCATGTATGGTCCGCTTTGGCCCAACGAACCTCACTGATTTGTCCCTTGAGCTATGCCACATCGAGCCCTAAAAGCACGCATATTATGCAATCTTGTGGTGAAAATTGCACGGGCTAATCAGTTTTTGAACTGGTCATTTAAAAATTGCCAGTATTTGTCAAGTTATTGAAAAATATTCACTATTTTGCTGCAATAGAGACTAGTCCAGTATAATATACTGGAGTTCGGTACACATGTGCATGAACTTCCATCATATTATGCTGGACCGATATACTTTGTTGGTTTCAGTATAATATATTAGATATTAGAGCACCGATGCTCCAGTATATTATGCTGGAAAAGTATATTAGACTGGAGATCCAGTATAATATACTGAACTCCAGTATATTATGCTGGAGTATTTTTTTCGGATGTTGAATAGTATTTTCGGTCAAATTTATCTTTACATGAACAATGATTAAATTTCAATTACTTTTAAAACTGTGACTATTCTTGAATGACCACATATAAATTTGACTATTTTTGAATTTCTGCCAATCTTGTATTATACCTTATAAAGCTCTTCATTTTCTATTTCAATATGAAATTTACCTAAGAGAACACGTATACTTTTTTTAAAAAAATTTTGCCAACCTAGAAGTTTGTAAATCCTACTTGACCCGCACTCGATTATGGACTCGAAGCTTGGGACGTCGGGCTAAGGGCAAAAGAATCCCATATATCCCATTTACTATGTAAGTCGCAAAATGTTAATTCTGTATCTAATTTTTTATATGAATTTTTAGCAATTATTTGGTAGGTGTTTACTGGTGGTGTAAGCTGATTGCTTAGCCGCCAGGCCCCTCTCCTCTGTGGCTTCTCCTTATGAATAATGTTTCAAGTGCTCATATCTTATATGAGTATATTGATTGACTCTTTATGTAACTTCGTGTTTGCTGAAAAAAATAGTTTAAAAAATTTATACAATCTAATAGTGATAGTATCATAGTGCCTGCTTCAGGTGTAAAGTGGATATTATTAGGTGAATATATATATATATATATATATATATATATATATATATATATATATATATATATATATATATATATAAACATGCATACACTTGCCATGTGTTATGAAATAATAAAAGAAGAAGAGCAATATTGCAAAGAAAGAGAGAGAGGAAATTCTTATTGAATTTTGGAATGATTTACAATGGGGTAAGACCCATCTATTTATAGGAGAAATTATGACTTAGTCACAAAGTAAAACTCTCCACAAGATAGACATTCACTCCAAGTAGAATTCTATTCTTAACACTCCCCTTGAATGTCTACTCAATAAGTAATGTGCCTCATTAAAACCTTAACTAAAATAAAACCCAATGGAAAAAAAATCTAGAAAAGGAAAAAGAATACACATATCTAATAATACGCCTTTTGGTTGCCTCGTTAAAAACCTCGCAAGGAAAACCCAGTGGGACAAAACCTTGTAAGGGAAAAAGAGTGCAACGCGCATTAACTCCCCCTGATGAGAGCATCAATTCACATCCTTAAGCCTTCGCATCCCGATCTTGTACACTAGCTTCTTGAAGGTTGACGTTGGTAGAGATTTTGTGAACAAATCAGCCATATTATCACTTGAACGAATCCGTTGCACATTAATATCACCATTCTTTTGAAGATCATGTGTGAAAAATAACTTTGGTGAAATGTGCTTTGTCCTATCTCCTTTTATGAATCCTCCCTTCAGTTGAGCTATGCATGCTGCATTGTCTTCATACAAAATAGTGGGTAACTTGTCACATTTCACACCACATTTATCTCGAATAAGATGTATTATAGACCTCAACCACACGCACTCTCGACTTGCTTCATGAATAGCAATTATCTCGGCATGATTAGATGAAGTAGCCACAATTGATTGCTTAGTCGATCGCCACGATATGGCAGTTCCTCCACAGGTAAACACATAACCTGTTTGAGATCGAGCCTTGTGTGGGTCGGATAAATACCCAGGCATCAGCATAACCAACAAGATCGGGACTGCAATTATTGCCATAAAATAAACCCATATCGGTAGTCCCTTTTAGATACCGCAATATGTGTTTGATCCCATTCCAATGTCTCCTTGTGGGAGCAGAGCTATACATTGCTAAGACATTAACTGAAAAAAGTTATGTCAGGCCTTGTAGTATTGGCAAGATACATTAGTGCACCAATTGCACTAAGATATGGTACTTCAGGACCAAGTAGCTTTTCATTCTCTTCTTGAGGTCGGAATGGATCTTTGTTCACATCGAGTGATCGAACAACCATCGGAGTACTTAATGGATGTGCTCCATCCATGTAAAACTGTTTCAGTACCTTTTCTATGTAGGTAGATTGATGAACAAAAATTCCGTTTGCCAAATGTTAAATTTGCAAACCAAGACATAATTTTGTCTTTCCTAGATCTTTCATCTCGAATTCCTTCTTTAAATAATCAATTGCCTTTTGGAGTTCTATAGGAGTTCCAATAAGGTTTATGTCATCAACATATACTGCAAGTACAACAAATTCCGATGTTGTTTTCTTTATGAAAACACATGGGCAAATGGCATCATTTATATAGCCTTCCTTTAATAAATACTCACTAAGACGATTATACCACATTCGTCTTGATTGCTTTAGACCATACAAAGATCTTTGCAATTTGATTGAAAACATTTCCCGGGATTTTGAATTATTAGGCATTTTGAAGCCCTCGGGAATTTTCATGTATATCTCATTATCAAGTGAGCCGTAAAGGTAGGCGATAACCACATCCATTAAATGCATGTCAAGTTTTTCATGGACAACAAAACTAATGAGATAACGGAATGTTATAGCATCCATAACGGGTGAATATGTCTCTTCATAATCAACACCAGGCCTTTGTGAAAATCCTTGTGCAACAAGGCGTGCCTTATATCTTTGTACCTCGTTTTTCTCATTTCTCTTGCGTACAAAGACCCATTTATAGCCAACGGGCTTAACACCATTAGGTGTTTGGACTACAGGCCCCAAAAAATTCACGTTTTGCAAGTGAATTCAACTCTAATTGGATTGCTTCTTGCCATTTTGGCCAATCAAGTCTTTGTCGACATTCTCCAACAGATTGAGGACCCATCTATTTATAGGAGAAATTATAACTTAGTCACAAAGTAAAACTCTCCACAAGATAGACATTCACTCCAAGTAGAATTCTATTCTTAACAAATAGGTCGTTTTTTTTCATTTTGCTGTATTACTAGTTTATATTTTATTATAATGAGTATCTATTAAACATGCATTATTATAATAGACTATTATTGTAGGTCATTTTAACCGAACGGGTTTCTAAAAAAATTATAGCTGCTTTGGGCTGAGGTTTGACCCTTACCCGGAGGGTTTTGATAGTGAAAATCACATATTTTAGCCAGTTTTTGGACCAGTAATTAAAAAATAGCTAGCAATTGCAAAGTTATTAAAAAATAGTCTTTATTTTGCTGCATCACGAAAAGTTTCAGCATAATATACTAGAGATTGATGCAGCCACGTATGAACTTCCAGCATATTATGCTAGAATATTTTCAGATTTTGAACAGTATTTTTGTTCAGATTTATCTTTACATGTAAAGTGGCTAAATTTCAATTACTTTTGAAGCTGTGGCTATTTTTCAATTATCACTTGTAAATCTAGCTATTTTTGAATTTCGCCAGTTTTGATACCATATGCAACTAACTCAAAAAATAATATTGAGTGATATTGTCCATTTTAAACTTGGTTCCCATTACTTTAAAATATGCTACTAATATTGTGAGCACGTGATTTTTTCCCTATAAGAGAAATACTCCCAAATATTCAAAATAAAATAATTTTAGTTTTCTTGCAATTGTTGAGAATTTTGTGTTATTTTTCTTGTAATATTTGTATCTTTATCTGTGCATATTTGCTTGTTTAAATAAATACAATATACAAAAAATATGTTGCATGTGTATATAAAATTCAAGTTTACAATTAAGTTTATTTTACAGAAATGAAAAGTCATAAAAAATATGTATTTTGCATTTTTTAAGCATTTAATGTCCAAATCATGCAATTTTATTTTTATTAATGTTTAATTTTGGGTGATAATTATTATTATGAGTTAATTAGTATTTCAAGATAATTTTTAGTTTTTATAAATTAATCTTAGTATTTTGGACTTTATTAATTAGGAAGTTGAATAATGGAGAAGAACAAAATAGAAAAAATTGGATTGGGTCATCTTGCAAATTAAGTTACAAGCCCAATCCTAAGCACCCTTACCCAACCCTAAACCCCTTGGCCCAAGAAGAAAATTTCAGATTTTTTTTAGCCAAAAAATAATCATAATCACATGACATAAAGTAGTGGGGAGCAAGGAAATCATGAAAGAAAACAAGGAGAGGAAAATATGGATTAGTGGGTTTTCTTAAAATTAAAAAAATATTTTTCTTTTTAATAAAAAATCTGAAAATTTTCGAAATTCTTTCCTATAAATAGAAGAGAGGATTTATGAAAAAAGAGGTGGAAAAAAGAGAGGAAACAATAGGAAGAGAAGAAAAACAAGGAAAAAAAGAGAGCAGTATACACTCGATATACACTCTGGATACCGAAATATACACGGACAGAATTTTATTTTTGGAGAGTTTCTTTTGAGAATTGAAGAGAGTTCAAAGCTAGAGAGAGAAAGCAAAGAGAAATTTCGGAATATATTTTTCTTCTCTATTTTTACTGGTTTTTCTCCATATTGCTGGGATATGATGGATTGAGGTGTTGAAGCTACTGCTGGTTGTTATTGTTGTTGTTGCTGTACTTTCACCGGCCTGTTGATTTTTCATCTTCCTCTTCTTTTCAATACCAGGTACACATTCTAAAAATTATGTGTTGATATAAGATCGAATTGGATGTTGAAGTTTTGAAATAAAATAGAGAAGTTGTTGATTAATATTTGTTGTTATTTTCCGTTTTATTAGTTTTGTCAAATTGTAGTTAGTTCTATATTTTGAAGAATAAATTTGTCATTTAGTCGGCTTGTGAGGGAACACCTTTTGTACTAATATAGAATAGCATTTTAAGCATGTAATTAATTAGGACTTTTTCTTTTCTTTTAAAGATAAACTAAATAAAAAAAAATGTAGTCACTTTAGGATTATCCTTTTATATAAAAAATATTACGAGCCTTGCTAAATAGAAAATAAAATCGCGGGGCCCCTCAATAAGAATGTTCACTTTTTCTTAAAAAATAATCAAACGCGGTAAATGATTTAAAATTTCATTATAGTATTGAACATGTTTTAAAATCAGATATTTAGCCATTACAATAATTTAAGCGATCGTGCTAGAACCACGGGATCCGGGGGTGCCTAACACCTTCCCTCGGGTCAACAGAATTCCTTACTTAGAATTTCTGGTTCGCAGACTTTATTTGGAAAGTCGAAAATTTCCTCGATTTGGGATTTAAATAAATCGGTGACTTGGGACACCATAATTTATTCCAAGTGGCGACTATGAAATAAATAAATAATTCCATTTCGAATATTGTCACATAAATTGGAAAAACTCCCTTACGCTTCTACCCCCGGGTAGTGGGCGCGCAAAAAGGAGGTGTGACAGCTCTGGCAACTCTGCTGGGGACACAAACCCAGAACCACTGGTTCAGGGTTTAAGAATTCGAGCTTTGAATAATTGTTATATTTGGCTTATTTGTTATCTAATTTTGTTACATGTTTATATTTAATATGCTAAATGTTGCTTCTACCGCTTTGATATTTTGTGAATTGTATATAAATTGTGCCGATACCCATTTTTCCTCTTCCGAGTCTTTTGAAATATAATATCGGGCATTTGCTGGACATAGCCCGTTTTTCTCAAGATAGCTGTGGTGCTTGGCACCCGGTGAAAGATTTGTAGTCACACATGTTTAGGCGGAGAGTTTTATCAATTAAGCCGGAAAGCCATGATACCGGTGCACTGACACTCTTCGGCTCGGGTTGTCCGCTCGAGTTAAAGCCAGTCTAGACACTTTTTCCAATAGGATGATGACTTAGAATAACAGAACCTTATGCCGGATCCCCGATAAGAACGTCTATTTGCATCATGTGCATATTTGACTTAGAAGGCTCAACACAGGGATTGGGCCTGTCTAGGACAGGTGTACCTGAAACAAAAGACCAACTTGACGCATCTTTGTTTGTGCATTTCTTTCGATCTTACATGCCGACCGTTTTGTTATTAAAAAGAGAGAGGTTAAGAAGTGGAAATTGTCGGGGTATAAAATAATTTTTTAATTTTATGAAAATAGTGTGTTTTTCTTAGAAAATATTTTTTTGAAAAAAAAAACGAAAAAATTTGAAAAAAAAATCTCCGATTTAATTTTGTTGATTTCTAAATAGTTAGTTTCTTAATTTTACGAAAATTAGATTCTTTAAAAATTGAAAAATGCAAAAAAAAAAAAAAAAGTTCAATAGTTTTTTTTATGAAAAGTAAGTGTCTCTAAAAATAATTTATTTTGAAAAATTGCTGTTAAAAATAATTTGTTAAAATAATTTGGTTCTTTAATTTCCGAACTACGCGGGTCTGATTCTCACCGGATGTGAGATACGTAGGAAAACCTCATCGGTTCCGACCCCAATTTTTTTTTAAAAAAAAAAATCAAAAAAAAAATATTTTCCTTTAGTTCCTTAGAAAATTGAAAAAAAAGAGATTAAAGCAAAAAGAGAGTAAAGCAGTTTAAAAAAAAAACTAAAAAAATGGTTTCGTTCTTTCTACTGCTTTTCATGTAATAAAAAGAAAAATCATTAAAAATCAAAATTGAAAATATGGATTTCCTTAATTTTTTAAGTATTTTTCTAAAAAAAAACCAGAAACGAAAATCGAAAAAAAATACTCCTTAGATGTCTTTCTTTTGTAACGTCCATAAATTAATAAAAAAAAATAAAAAAAATAATAAAAAAATTTGAAGTCCAAAAATATTTTTGCTTTTCTTTATATGTTATTTTATAAATAAACAAAAAATCAAAAAAAAATTCAAAATATTTTCTTAAAAGTCCCTCTTTCAAAAATAAAGAGGCAACATCCAAAATCAAAAAAAAAAATTTCTTTCTTCCTTAGAAAAAAGAGACAATAAGCAAAAATTCAAACAAAAATAAATATTTTTTTTCTTTTACTTCTAAAAATCCCAACGTTCAAATCAAAAGCAAATGAATTTTTTTTTAGAATTCTTTCTTTCAAAAAAGCAAAACAAAAAAAAAGCAAAAAATATATATATTTTTCTTTCTTCTTTTAAAGCGTTTCTTTCAAGAATTCAAAAAGAAAAATATTAGTTTGTTCATTCCATTCCCGATTATCCGAAGTACGCTCGGTCTGATTCATGCGGGGACATGATACGTAGGCAATCCACATAAGATTCGACCATCACCAAAAGAAAAAGACAAAAAAATGAAAAAAAGAGAAAAAAAAAGAAGAAAGAGAAAATTGATAAAGAGAGGAAGAAGATTCAAGCAAAGGAAAGTATAAGCCGGAGTAACGCATTACAATCGAATACAAGTAGCAACACGATCAACTATATAAGTGCATCACACCCAACGTGAGATTACTTATCTGTTGTGTTTTTTCAGACTAATCATTTGTTTGCCAAACTCCAGGTTTTAGAAAATAGTAGTTGATTTTGTGGTACTCTAGCTTCACATTCATACTTCACGAGGTCCAAAAGAAAAGTTCAGCAGCCCGTTGCTAAATCAAAAGAAAGTACCCATCCTTATTTCACAAGGTCGACAAGAAGTGCCAACATGTCTTCAGAAATCCCTTTGCCAACCGTTCCCGTTTTAATTCGATCCAACGCTCAAGGCCATAATTGCTATTGCTGATGTGGAAAGGAAGCCCAAGGCGGCCCCGAAACAGGAGAAAGGGGAAAAGAAGAGTAAAATCACTGAGTTAGAACCAGAAAGGGAAATTGGTGCACCTAAGCAAGCCTATGTGGCATGGGGGGCAATTAAGACACCACGGCTGAATGAGCCAGTGTTTGTTGGACGCGTACCACAAAAGCTTAAGGACCGTCAAATGAAAGATAATGCGGATTCTATGATCGAAGAGAGTGAAGGAAAACATGAGCCAAAGCTCTGCGATACCACATGGTCGAGCCAGGGAAAGGGACTATCACCGTTGAGATGGGACCAGACACTAAACTCCCAAACTAAAAGGCTAGGCCATTCCCGATCAGGCGGAAGCCCGGTAAACTTGTCCTACCGCATTTTTCTGCATCATGAGTTATTTCAGGTTGTAAATTGGATGTTTCTTTTAGTTTTTGTCTTTAAAATTCCGAATGTGAACCCTGTTTTATCCTTTCGATTCCAAGAAATGGAATTAATATTTCATCGTCCGTTTCCTTTTCTTTTGTTATTTTTTATTCTTTCAGATTTGTTTTGTTTTTTTTTTCTCTTCTCTTTAGTTCAAATCATGCATCTTTAAATAACATGACATGCTTGCGGACTTCATGCCTAGATCCCAAAACGCTGTCAGACTTCAGAATAATGAATCGAGAGTTGAAATGCACAAAAGTTTATTTTGAGGAAATGAAACAATGAATTGGAATAACTGAAGGAAAATTGGTTCGCATACAAAAGAGGTGTGTTGTACTCAGGGAATACCCGAGTATTTATCCCAGCAAAGAAAGGCTCATGCTTGCAACAAGAAAGTGCGACCCAGAAATCTCGAAATAGAACAACCGACGTTAAGGCGCATACCTCCTTATTACCAAGAGACAAAAGGAAAATTGGCCCCTGATTGGAAAGATCCATACATCATCTGGAAAATATCATTGAGAGGGACGCTGTATCTGGGAGACATTGAAGGAAATGATCTTGAAACGGCAGTAAATACAGATGCAGTATAAAGGTATTATGTCAGGACCTCCTGCGACGTTGGCTTTTGTATAATTGAGATGATGAAGGCTTTCTTTCTTGCTACCCCAAACACTATAAATCCTTTGCAAAACCCTTTAAGCCGGTTATGTTTCTTTTTTTGTTCACCCTCTTTGGAACCCGAAATAAATAAAAAATTAAAAAAAAAAAAAAAAAAAAAAATATATATATATATATATATATATATATATATATATATATATATATATATATATATATATATATATATATATATATATATATATATATATCACCGAACTACGTTCTGACTTGATACGTAGGCAACCTCTCCCTCAGGTTCAGTCACACCAAAACAAAAATCCCAATTTTCCCAAAAATTGAATCTGGGGCAGATGATATGACGGTTCAGTTTAGATCCGTCAAGATGGTTCCAGAGTTGTAATTCCATTCAATTTCCTTTTTACCCAAAAACCTTGTTCAAGTCCTTCAGATCAATTGACAAAAGCAAGGAAGTGAAAAATGTCATTGACGGAAATCTGACACAGCCTGATTTAAGAGAAACAAAATAAGAGAGTCTTATCGGTAAAAACCTTCGGGCACCATAAGGCGTGGCAGTTGGAGAAGCTAAAAATGAGAGAGTCTGTTTAATGAAAACTTGCGAAGAGCACTATCGGGCGACAGTGAGAAGAGAAATGAGAGAGGTCGATTGGCAAAAACCCGAAAAAGGCGTCGCCGACCAAAAGGAAGACATCCCTTCACTAAAAGAATTTTGGCAAGGTTCCGTAGTTTTGAAATTGCGAATCAATGGGTTCATAAGAAGTTGGAAAGTTTATGTGGGTCAGGCGTCCAGTCCAAGAAGCATGTCATGTTTATTTGAAGTCAGCATGCATCCCAGATAAGTCCTTCTTTTTCCCGAAAGGGACGCTTCTCTTTAAACTCATTTTCTTGCTTTTTGTCCCTTTCGGTTTAATTTTAATTGTGAAACTATTACAAAGAATGGCGGCAGGACCGGTTTTACATGACTCCGTGTGGTAAAAAAAAAAAGTTGAAGAAAGATACCCAGCCTCAGTGGTGTATTGATCCAATCCCGACTAATCATGATGGTCGATCACTTGCAAAGGAAAGGACATTAGGAAGGAAAAGGAAATCAAAGGCTAAGGTTTTAAAAAATGGAACGAGACAGAAAGACAGAGCCCACACAGGCGAGTCCTCAAAGAATCTCGAGTTTGAATCCGGACAGTTTGAAAGGAAGTCACCCCAAAGCCAATTGGTAGCAAAGTTCTCAATGGAAATAAGACAAGGATCAAGCAATGAAGATAATCAAGGCCACAAAGTCAACCACTTTTCCAACTAATAAAATATTCTTTGTTGAAAGCAGGTCTATTTGATTGTGCAAGAAGAAGGTACAACCCAAGGAAGTGGAGTACACAAGCATTGAATTGGCTCTGGAACAAGGAAAACGCATAAAAAGGGAAGTTTCTTTTCAAAAGCTTTATCTTATGCATTGGTTGATGGTTAAAAAAAAAAAAAAACCTAAAAGAAGGCCCAAAAGGAATAATAAAAGAAAAGAAAATGAAAACTCCAAAAAAGAGAATCAAATCATGTTAGTCCAATATCCGTTTGGACCCGAGTCAGAAAACCGAGGGTCTCTCCGGCCAAAAAAAACCGTGAGACATTGTTTTTGAATTCCGGCCAGAAAGCCGTGAAACTCTTCTTCCCGGTCAGAAAACCGAGGATCTCCCAGTCAGAAAACTGTGGAGCCATTTATTTTAACCCCAGCAAAAAATCGAGGGTCTTGCGGCTAAAAAACCGTTAGACATTGTTTGAATTCCGGCCAGAAAGCCGTGAAACTCTTCTTCCCGGTCAGAAAATCGAGGATCTCCCAGTCAGAAAACTGCGGAGCCATTTATTTTAACCCCGGCCAAAAAACCGTAGGTCTTGCGGCCAAAAAACCGTGAGACATTATTTTTGAATTCCGGCCAGAAAGCCGTGAAACTCTTCTTCCCGGTTAGAAAATCGAGGATCTCCCAGTCAGAAAACTGCGGAGCCATTTATTTTAACTCCGACCAAAAAACCGAGGGTCTTGCGGCCAAAAAACCGTTAGACATTGTTTGAATTCCGGCCAGAAAGCCGTGAAACTCTCCTTCCCGGTCGGAAAATCGAGGATCTCCCGGTCGGAAACTGCGAGCCATTTATTTTAACCTCGGCCAAAAACCGAGGGTCTTGCGGCCAAAAAACCGTTAGACATTATTTGAATTCCGACCAGAAAGCCGTGAAACTTTTATCCCCGGTAAGAAAACCGAGGATCTCCCAGTCAGAAAACTGTGGAGCCATTTATTTTAACCCCGACCAAAAAATCGAGGGTCTGGCGGCCAAAAAACCGTTAGACATTGTTTGAATTCCGGCCAGAAAGCCGTGAAACTTTATCCCCAGTCAGAAAACCGAGGATCTCCCAGTCAGAAAAATACGGAGTCATTTATTTTAAACCCGGCCAAAAAACCGAGGGTCTGGCAGCCAAAAAACCGTTAGACATTGTTTAAATTCCGGCCAAAAAGCCGTCATACTTTTATCCCCGGTCAGAAAATCGAGGATCTCCCAGTCAGAAAACTGCGGAGCCATTTATTTTAACCCCGGCCAAAAAACCGTTAGACATTGTTTGAATTCCGGCAAGAAAGCGGTGAAACTTTTATTCCCGGTCAAAAAACCGAGGATCTCCCAGTCAAAAAACTGCGGAGCCATTTATTTTAACCCCGGCCAAAAAATCGAGGGTCTGGCAGCCAAAAAACCGTTAGACATTGTTTAAATTCTGGCCAGAAAGCCGTGAAACTTTTATCCCCAGTCAGAAAACCTAGGATCTCCTAGTCAGAAAACTGCGGAGCCATTTATTTTAACCCCGACCAAAAAACCGAGGGTCTGGCGGCCAAAAAACCGTTAGACATTGTTTGAATTCCTGCCAGAAAGCCGTGAAACTTTTATCCCCGGTCAAAAAACCGAGGATCTCCTAGTCAGAAAACTGCGGAGCCATTTATTTTAACCCCGGCCAAAATACCGAGGGTCTTGCGGCCAAACAACCGCTAGACATTGTTTGAATTCCGGCCAGAAAGCCGTGAAACTTTTATCCCCGGTCAGAAAATTGAGGATCTCCCAGTCAGAAAACTGCGGAGCCATTTATTTTAACCCCGGCCAAAAAACCGACGGTCTTGCGGCCAAAAAACCGTTAGACATTATTTTAATTCCGGCCAGAAAGCCGGGAAACTTTTATCCCCGGTCAGAAAACCGAGGATCTCCCAGTCAGAAAACTGCGGAGCCATTTATTTTAACCCCGCCCAAAAAACCGAGGGTCTAGCGGCTAAAAACCGTTAGACATTATTTGAATTCCGGCCAGAAAGTCGTGAAACTCTTCTTCAACATCCCAGCTAGAAAGCCGTGGAACGTTTATTTGTGAAACCGTGATTTTCTTACCCAATACCAAAGAGTCTTTTTAATCACTTTTTGTGTCACAACTAACTCACGAAATTTTCCTAGCAATACTGGGGCAGAAAAATTTCGTTCGTTCGTTTGTTTTGTTGTCTAAATAGGTTTGACCTCGGGATGCAAGGATCGAGATAACCTACGAATGTAACATCAATCCAGAATGAAGAAAGAAGAAAAGAATCAAAAGAAAAGAGTTCAAACGTTGGAGTAAACAAAAGCACGGATTGCTCAGAAGCTGATTGAAGTAACAAGCTCCGCCGACTCCGTTTCACTCACTGTTACAGAAAATAAACAAGAACGTACAGCTTGCGAGCATCAAGATTCAGATCGAGGTCTACAGCAAAATCAGCTAAGATTCGAGATCAAGTTTTCAAGAGAATCATAGATAGGAATCTTGTAACTCATAGTTTGATAGCATAGCTAGTTCAACTTTAATTTCTCTTTTGGTGTAATAAGGAGGTCAGTAAGCAGTAAGCAGCAATAGCGGCAACGATAGCAACAGTAACAGCAAAGTGTCGGTTCACGGTAGTCCCAGCTACCAAAATTTCCCTGAACTACATTGACCTGATTCCTGTTTAGCCCAGGATATGTATGAGGCCTCTCGAAGCAAAGGCTTGGTCAAGATCTTTTAAAAAAAATGCTTCACATAGAGTACTCAAACGGGCAAAAATCGCTCGTATCCGCTCACTTATCTTTGCACGAAAACTCGTAGAGTGTTGTGATACTATATGTGTGAGCACGTGATTTTTGCCCTATAAGAGAAATACTCCCAAAGATTCAAAATAAAATAATTTTAGTTTTCTTGCAATTGTTGTGAATTTTGTGTTATTTTTCTTGTATTATTTGCATTTTTATACTGTGCATATTTGCTTGTTTAAATAAATAAAATATACAAAAAATATGTTGCATATGTATATAAAATTCAAGTTTACAATTAAGTTTATTTTACAGAAATGAAAAGTCATAAAAAATATGTATTTTGCATTTTTTAAGCATTTAATGTCCAAATCGTGCAATTTTATTTTTATTAATGTTTAATTTTGTGTGATAATTATTATTATGAGTTAATTAGTATTTCAAGATAATTTTTAGTTTTTATAAATTAATCTTAGTATTTTGGGCTTTATTAATTAGGAAGTTGAATAATGGAGAAGAACAAAATAGAAATAATTGGATTGGGCCATCTTGCAAATTAAGTTACAAGCCCAATCCTAAGCACCCTTACCCAACCCAAAACCCCTTGGCCCAAGAAGAAAATTTCAGATTTTTTTTAGCCAAAAATAATCATAATCACATGACATAAAGTAGTGGGGAGCAAGGAAATCAAGGAAGAAAACAAGGAGAGGAAAACATGGATTAGTGGGTATTCTTTAAATTAAAAAAATATTTTTCTTTTTAATAAAAAATCTGAAAATTTTCGAAATTCTTGCCTATAAATAGAAGAGAGGATTTATGAAAAAAGAGGTGGAAAAAAGAGAGGAAATAATAGGAAGAGAAGAAAAATAAGGAAAAAAAAGAGAGCAGTATACACTCGATATACACTCTGGATACCAAAATGTACATGGACAGAATTTAATTTTTGGAGAGTTTCTTTTGAGAATTGAAGAGAGTTCAAAGCTAGAGAGAGAAAGCAAAGAGAAAATATATTTTTCTTCTCTATTTTTACTGGTTTTTCTCCATATTGCTGGGATATGCTGGATTGAGGTGTTGAAGCTACTGCTGGTTGTTATTGTTGTTGTTGCTGTACTTTCACCGGCCTGTTGATTTTCCATCTTCCCCTTCTTTTCAATACCAAGTACACATTCTAAAAATTATGTGTTGATATAAGATCGAATTGGATGTTGAAGTTTTGAAATAAAATAGAGAAGTTGTTGATTAATATTTGTTGTTATTTTCCGTTTTATTAGTTTTGTCAAATTGTAGTTAGTTCTATATTTTGAAGAATAAATTTGTCATTTAGTCGGCTTGTGAGGGAACACTTTTTGTACTAATATAGAATAGCGTTTTAAGCATGTAATTAATTAGGACTTTTTCTTTTCTTTTAAAGATAAACTAAATAAAAAAAAATGTAGTCACTTTAGGATTATCCTTTTAAATAAAAAATGTTACGAGCCTTGCTAAATAGAAAATAAAATCGCGGGGCCCCTCAATAAGAATGTTTAAAATTACATGCTTAAATGATTTAAAATTGCATTATAGTATTGAAAATGTTTTAAAATCAGATATTTAGCCATTACAATAATTTAAGCGACCGTGCTAGAACCACGGGATCCGGGGGTGCCTAACACCTTCCCTCGGGTCAACAGAATTCCTTACTTAAAATTTCTGGTTCGCAGACTTTATTTGGAAAGTCGAAAATTTCCTCGATTTGGGATTTAAATAAATCGGTGACTTGGGACACCATAATTTATTCCAAGTGGCGACTCTGAAATAAATAAGTAATCCCATTTCGAATAATGTCACTTAAATTGGAAAAACTCCGTTACGCTTCTACCCCTGGATAGTGGACGCGCAAAAAGGAGGTGTGACAAATATAATATTATTTAAGACTTTATTTATTTATATGCTCAACATTTTTCCGTATTTTATCAATGTTAAATTTATCATGGTGTCACATTGTGTCTACGAGTAAACAAGAAAATTAACTAGAAATAATAATTGGAATAGCAAAACAACAGATTCATGTATATAGTCGATTAATAGGTCTAGAGAAGGACAGTTCACTATTTGGTGACTGTATATAATTTGAATTTGATATTATACAACGAACAATCAAACAGTTTATTAAAATGAACTTTATTGTTGCTTGTACTTATACTACTCATATGGTTCAAAATTGGAAACAGCGAATATAAAGATTCAACCTGTTGACTAAATCAAACACATTAACATTTTCCATGATAAAGACAGAAGAAGATTGTTACATCACTATTTTTTCGCAAATAATAGAACAATTTTTTTTTTCTTTTTGAAATTTCTAGGGAAATTTGTAGCTGCTTATCTTCGGGTGCGTATTGGGTAACTCGCTCATTGTGCAATAATTTGCAAACTATACAGAAGATATAAATCGCATTAGGAAATTCAGTGCAACGAGCTCAGACTGAGAAAACTGCTAGTGAGGAGAATCGATCACAGATCTCCCACGTGGTAACCAATGGCGGAGTCAGAATTTTCATTAAGGGCAATCCAAATATACAGAAATAAACTCACCAAGAAGTTAAGGGGTGTCATTATATAGTATATATACATATTTATTTTTAAATATTAAACAAGCTAAACAGTATAATTTTCGGACGAATTGAAGGGGTGTTGGACACCCCTTGATTGCATATGACTCCGCCAATAATAAAAATCCAGTCAACCAACCAACTCAGTCTAACCCTGAGATTTTCACCATTGTTATTATTTGCAAATAAACAACTTTTTCAGTGAATAAGATGTTTTTGCCTATACTAGCTAGAATGTTTTTGAGTTAAAAAATGTGATCCCTAGCAACTTTTATGTAGGATGCGAATATGCTATATTTGATTTTATATACTCAATTTCATTTTATTTTGGGAAATCAGTGTTCACATTCATTACTATATTAATATTCATATGCTACATTTATCATTTTGTTGAGACAAGTAATAGTAAGAATTGTTATTCGGAATTATTATTTGATGCGAATATGCAACATTGTCCCGTAATCAGCTCATGGTCTTAATTTCTCCGTAGCAGATGTAACTTATTAGTTAGTGGTTCAATCAAACCTAAAAAACGAGTAAAGCAGAAACAAATAAATTATTCGACCCAATCTGTATTTAATACGGATAAATGAGTTAACCGATATGGATATCCATATTATCCATAATTTATTGCGCGTTATCACTTTTGAGAAAATTCCTATTCTACCAAATTTGAGGAACCCTAATTTGAGACTTTACAAAATTAAATCCATTAGTTATCTATTTTCTAAGTGGATAATATGGTTCTTACCATATTTGACATACTTTTAAAAAAATCATTATCCAACCTATTTTTATTGAATAATATGAGTAAATAACTATTTTTTTAATTATATTATATATATATATATATATATATATATATATATATATATATATATATATATATATATATATATATATATATATATATATATATATATATATATATATATATTATCGGCACAGAGGGGGGAAGAGAATTACAAAGTAAGGTGAAAGTTTCACTGTAAAAATACGTAGCCAATTACATGGGCTACTGTGATTCTCTAAGTTATGGTTTTCATATTTACTAATTATTGTAATTTAATTAAAATTTTACACATAATTTTAAGTTCACATCATAAATATTAAGCTCAGTCATAAAGTTGAATCCACCCGTTTATACGAAAAATACTAGGAGTAAAAGTTGAACAGTCCAATCGCTTCCGCAATTTCAACGCATGCATTACATTTTGTGACGTCTCAAAGAATTATTAAACTAAAACTTATAATTTCTTGTTGTGACAAGTAGCTAGTTAATGATCTTCAAGTCTATGCTTTTATGACTTATAAATATATTTTGAAGATATAGATAGTTTTTATATTGCAAATGGGCCAAAGTCTTCTTATATCCAAACTCGATAACAGTTATTCAAACAAAGATCAAACTAGTGACTTTTTGTAATAACCTGAAATCCTCAAATCTTTCTAAGATCTTGTTAAACAATATTTTATGTGAAAATATGTAAGCACCCACGTAATAACTTCAGAAGTTTATCTTCTCTCAGTACATTCTTTGTTGTTTAACCCTTTTTTTGCTTACAAGCAGTTCTAATGGAGTGATGTATACGACTAATTAATCAAAATCTATGTGTATAAGGGCAAGCACCCTCCACTTCCAATCAAAATCTATGTGTATAAGGGCAAGCACCCTCCACTTCCAATCAAGAGGTTGTAAGTTCGAGTCACCTCAACAGCAAGTTTAGGAGTTTTTGGAGGGAAGGATACCGAGGGTCTATTAGAAACAACCTCTATACCTCATGGTAGGGGTAAGGCCTGCGTACACGCTACGTTATACTGATTTGTTGTTGTTGTTTCTATTGGAAACGGCCTCTCTACCTGTAAGGTTTGCGTACACGCTATGTTATACTGGGTTGTTGTTGCTGTTGTTGTTGTTGTTGTTATGTGTATACCGGTAAAATCGGGGTAATGAGCATCCCGATTTTCTGGTGGGGTGAACGAAAAGAGGACATAACTGCATAGAGTAGAAATCGAAACCAGGGTCGCCTGTATCAAAGCCCGAAGAAAAGCCCATACCAAAGCTCGAATATTACGGTCGTTTGGCGATGCTTTCCGATCTAAACGAGGACACATGATTTACAAGGGGCCATGATAACCATGCCCAACCGGATATTACGGCATGAATCTCGGTCCGTAGCAGCTATAATCAATGATTAGCAAAAAAAAAAAGATTTTCATCTTTTTTGGAATTGTACTTAGGTAAAACTTCCCTATTATATAAAAGGGAAGTTGATCATTAATTAGGAATACTGTAACATGCATGTCAAGGAAATATGCATATGATTTTCTCTGTTTCTAAATGATTGTTCAAAGTTCTTGTTTTGGTCCATAAGTCCTTCTTAAGCATTGGTTCGGAATTGAAGTCGAGCCTCTCATTAAGCCTTTAACCGAGTCTGGACTCGCTATTAACATTGGTTTGGTCATTTTTGTTATGTTTTTATTTACTTATCTAACATCATTAATCACTTATATCGAATTAATCCACATATCCTTAAAACCACATACACATTCGATTCTTATTCATTTTTAAGGGTAAACAGTTTGTCGCCCATCGTGAGGCTAAGTATAATAGTGATAATTTGATACAAATTTCCATAATGCACTATGTTTTACGCTTGTTCTTTGAGATTTTATTCTTAGGTCAACTCAAGAATTTCAAAATCTCAATCTACTCACTTGAACGTTGGTGATGAGTCTAGCCGCTATGGCAAAAACAACAATATAATACCTAGCAACGAGGTTCCTCATTTTGACCTAATAGAATCCTAATTGCAGACCCGATCGATGCCAAATTACACGTGACCATCGATGTAAACCTGCTGACCGACCCCAAGAACAGTGTTCGCGGAGGAGCCCGAGCAACAGCTCAGGGGTGCAAACAATGGAGAAGGTAGAGCGATCAATATGTGGGTGATCTTCGAAATGTTACAAGCTCAACAAGCAGCGATAGCCCAGCTGCAGAACCAAAGTCGCGCCTTGGGAAAATACCCAAAGAAATGAACAAGTCATGAGAAGGCTGGGTGAAGTTGAGCCCAGGACCAACCCCGAAATAATAAAGATTCTTGAGGAACTGACAAAGCCGGTGGAATCAGGAGAGAAGAAAATCGAAGCCAACGACAAAAAAATGGAGACCTATAACTCTATAGTTGATCAAATTCTAGGAGTATCCCCGATTTTAAAAGGCATGGATTCCAAGAAATTTATCCAAAAACCTTTCCCCCTAGCGCAGCATCGAAGCCAATCCCGAAGAAGTTCTGTATGCCCGAAATTCCGAAGTATAATGGAACCATGGATCCAAATGAATATGTGACGTCACACATATTTGCCATCAAGAGAAACGACTTAGAAGATGACAAAATCGAGTCGGTTTTGTTGAAAAAGCTTTGAGAAACCCTGTCAAAGGGAGCTGTGATATGGTATCATAATTTACCCCCTAATTCTATTAACTCATTTGTTATGCTTGTAGATGCCTTTGTAAAAGCGCATGCAGGGGCCATCAAGGTCGTAACAAGAGATCAAGCCTTTTCAAAATAAACAAATAGATAATATAATGCTCAGGGAATTCGTGTCTAGGTTTTAAATGGAACGAATGGATCTGCCTTCGGTTGCGGATGATTGGGTCATTCAGGCGTTCACTCAGGGACTCAACCCCCAAATCTCCTTAGCTCCACATCAGCTAAAACAGAATTTGATAGAATACCCATCGGTAACTTAGGCCGATGTCCATAACAAGTACCAATCAAAGATCAGAGTCGAGGGTGATCAGCTCGGGGCCCCTCCAGGTTCGTTTATCCCATAAGAACTAATAAGGTCTAAGAGATTCATCGATCATGAACCAAGACCAAACAGAGATCGGTATTAACCGTATAACAGGGATTCAGGTGTATACCTGCATTGCTAGTATCGTATCTACCACCGGGCTCATCAAAGATACCAAGTGGCTTCGGCATTACAGTCCAATCCTACTAATAGAGACCCTAACCTGATGTATAAGTACCATGGCACTCATGGCTACATGACCTATGACTACCGGCAACTAAGAGAAGAAGTCTCCCGGTTATTCAATAATGAGCACCTCCGGGACATCCTGAGTGACCAAACTGAAAATCACTTTAGGAATAGGGAATTCAACAAACAGACCGAACAAAAGGAACCTTAGCACGTCATTAACATGATCATTGATGGAGTTGACGTCCCCGGGGACTAATGCTAATGCGCACTAAGATGTCCATTACAAGGAAAAAAATGAAATCGACATTATATATCGGAGGGAACCATCTCTTTGAATAATGAGGATGCTGAAGGCATCGTGCAACTGCATAATGATGCACTAGTAATATATGAACTCATAAATAAATCTCGAGTTATGCGCATGTTAATTGATCTAGGTAGCTCGACCAATATCATCAGATGGAGGGTCGTAGAACAGTTGGGTTTACAAGGCCAAATAGTGCTTGCAGTCCGAGTTTTAAACAGATACAACATGGCGCGCGAAACTACTAAATGAGAGAATACCCTCTTTGTAAACACTCCCGGGACCATTCAGGAAATGAATTTCTATGTGTCTGAAGGGGATATGAATATAATTCTCTATTCGGAAGGCCATGGATTTATAATGAGGGTAATACCCCCAACGCTACACCAGACACAGAAGTTCCCCACACCGGGAGGGATCAAGACGATTTATGGAGAATAATCAACTGCAAAAGAATTGTTCCCTGTTAATGAGGTGATCCTGGTTTCCACTCTCTCGACATTAAATAACAAAGAGCCAACTAGGAAGAAAGAAAATAAACATCAATCACCGATATTGCCCCCAACCGAACAGGAGAAGCAATAAGTATACGAGTATGATGATTACAAAATCCCTATATCGTTCACCTCCCCTAATGATACCTATGCCACAAAATTAACTATCGAGGAGCTGGAGAAAGTTATATTGATCGAACGCTTGCCCGGTCGAAAAGTATACCTGGGCACGGGGTTAACTCCATAGCTAAGGAAAAAACTCATTTAATTCCTTATAGCTAAAATAGATTGTTTCTCTTGGTCCCACCTTGATATTATAGGGATCCCGCCATAAATAACCACTCATAAGATCACCTTGTCTCCAAAGTTCCACCAAGCAAAATAGAAGAGGAGGCCTCAGTCCAAAGTCAAGCATACATTCATCAAAGACGAGGTATCCAAAATCCTTAAAATAGGTTCCATTCGGGAAGTAAAATACTCGAATTGGTTGCTTACGTAGTGGTAGTGCTTATAAATGGGAATAAATTAAGAATATGTGTATAAACAAGGCGTGCCCTAGGGACTCTTTTCCTGTTCCTAACATTGATCGCATGATCGATGCAATGGTCGGAACGAAATACTCAACTTTCTCGAAGCTTACTTAGGGTACAAAAAAGTCCGGATGGACCCGGGCGATTAAGAAAAAAATTCCTTTATTGCTAAATTCGACATCTGCTGCTATAATGTAATGCCATTCGGACTAAAGAACTCTGGTGCCACTTATCAAAGCCTAGTAAACCGTATTTTTAAAGAACAAATAGGAAAATCAATGGAGGTTTATATTGATGACATGCTAATTAAGTCCCTGCAAGTAGAGGACCATATGAAACAATGGCATAAAACCTTACGACATGTTGAGGAGATACAATATGAAGCTCAACCCGAAAAAATGCACCTTCGGGTCGGATCCGGAAGGCTCATGGTATCCAACCAGGGGATCGAGATTAACCCCAATAAAATCAAAGCCATAGAAAATATCACCGTGGTGGATAGTGTTAAGGCTATTCAGAGGCTAACCGGGCATATAGCTGCCTTGGGCTGAAGTCCTCGAACAAAATCCATCGATGATTCTCACTATTGAAAATGAAGAATAACTTTTCTTGGACCCCGGAGTGCCAACAAGCCTTGGGTGAACTCAAATGGTACCTTTCGAATCCACCCCTACTCCATACTGCGAAGGCAAATGAACAACTATAACTTTATTTGGCGGTATCCAAAGTGGCGATAAGTATAGTCCTAGTAAGGGAAGAGGAAGGTACTAGTTCCTAAAACAATGTATCTTCACCTACAGAAATTGGCGCGCACTTTACTAAGTGCCTCCAGAAAGTTGAAATCGTACTTCCAATGTCACCCCATATGCGTAGTAACTTCTTACCCATTAAGGAATATAATACATAAACCCGAGCTCTTGGGCCGACATGACAAATGGGTCATAGAAATTAGCGGGTATGATATTGAATATCGACCCCGAACCGCCATCAAATCACAAATTTTTGGTAGAGTATATGGCTGACTTTAGACCGACCTCAATACCCAAAGTCGAAAAGGAATTGATTGACCTTAGAGACTTCCTCAGGAATCTAACCCTCTTTACGGATGGTGCCTAAATGCATAGGGATGCAGACTCGACATCGTGTTGAAGCCGCCTCTGGGCAACATAGTTACAAAATAAATTAGAACTGCAAAATTGACTAACAATGAGGTCGGTTATGAGGCCATGATTGTAGGTCTCGAATTGGCTAAAAGCTTGGGTGCCGAGGTGGTCGAGGCTAAGTATGATTCCCTCATTGTGATAAATCAAGTTAACGTAATGTTTGAAGTAAAAGATGAACGAATGCGAAGGTATTTAGACAAATTGTACGTAATGTTCCATCGGTTCGAATAGACCCTATAGCACATTCCCTGAGATCCAAATAGCAAGGCCGATACTCTATCTAACTTGGGGTCATCGGTTGATGACGATGAATTCAGCTTAGGAACGATCGTACAAATCATGAAATCGACAGTGGAAGAAGGCCATGCCGATATAAACTCAAAAAGTTTAACTTGGGATTAAAGTAACAAGTATATAGACTACTTAAAGAATAGGAAGTTTCCCTCGGATCCTAAAGAATCAACAGCTCTACGGTGGCCAGTTCAGCCTATCCAAAGGTATAGACTATGTGCCTATCCAAAGGTATAGACTATGTTCATAAGAACGTTCGATGGCCTGCTTGGCATATGCTTGGGACCAAGAGTATATCGAATATACTTTGAAGGAAGTTCATGAAGGAACCTGCAAAAACTATTCGGGGGTGGAATCTTTGGTTCGTAAGATAATCATGGCCGACTATTACTGGATCGACATAGAGAAATATGCAAAGGAATTAGAACGAAAATGCAATGGATGTCAGAGAAATGCATCGATGATCTATCAACCCGAAGAGATAATACATTTGGTCATGTCAACTTGGCCATTCATGAAGTCGGGAATGGACATTGTCGGTCCTATGAGCACTTGGTACGGCTCAATTCATACTATTTATGACCGATTATTTTTCCAAGTGGGTCGAAACTCAAGCGTTAGATAAGGTCCAAGAAAAAATAAGCCGATGAATTTATTTGGGAACACATAATATGTCGGTTTGGGATATCGACCGAGATAGTGTGTGATAACAAAAAGTAGTTAATCAGTAGAATATACAAATATTTCAAAGACGATAAGATCAAAAAGATCTTGTCAATACCCTATCACCCTAGTAGTAACAGGCAGGTGGAATCAACAAACAAGACCATACTTCAAACCTAAAGAAAAGGTTTACTGATGGCAAAAGGAAATGGAAGGAAATTCTGGCTGAAGTCATGTGGGCGTTCCGTACAACCTCAAAATCTAGTACCGGGGTCACTCGTTATTATTTGTTTGTGGTGAAAAAGCAATAATACCAGTTGAAGTAGGAGAATGAAGCCTTATGAGATGGAAGAATAAAACGAAGAGTCCATGAGCACGAGCCTGGAACTATTGGATAAAAGGCGCAAGGCCTCCCTAGTCCGGTTGGTCGCCCAGAATTAACGGATAGAAAGGTATTACAACCATAGAGACAACCTCTAACAATTCAATATCACGGACTTGGTTTTAAGAAAATTAACAATGTACACCCGCAAACCGAATAAGGGGAAATTGGGAAGGACCATATAGAGTCAACGACATTACTGGTAAAGGCCGTACAAACTCGAAGATGTACTACTACCGAATAACTAGAATGTGACACACTTAAAGAGTTACTACTACTAAGGTACGATCTACACCTTTTTACAATAATACATATCTGCCCCGAAAAAAAGAGAAAATGGAAATAATTACAAATGAAGGTGACTTGAGACTTGCAAACGCAGCAGTAGGTTACCGTAAGTCTCCACTGCGATGACCCGCACAACTACTAACGATCGATACCTGGATCCGTATAAAAAAAATATACAGAAGTGTAATATGAGCACACTACGGAGGTGCCCAGTAAGTATCAAGACTAGCCTATGTGGGGTAGTGACGAGGAACAGTCAGGACACCTACTGGTCAATTAAAATTAACGGATATGGTAATAAACATCAATATAATGATAACGAAGTAATACCAGCTACGGAGTGAAAATCCAGGTACAAACAATATAAACAATAAAGGGAGAACATGGTTAGTAACAGACGGAGATCACGTAAATCAGATAAACCAACCAATTTAATACCGATATAGCAAAGATAGAGACAAGAATGTATCCAACTAAAGAAAATAATGTCAACTAATCCTATCAAGTTTAATACACCATCTCGACCATTTCAATCCTCGATTTATCATATCATAATCTCAACTTTTGCACTTTCAGCGCATATGGCACCTTGTGCCCGCATATTTTCCATCTCACTTTTAACAACAAAATTTCCATGATATACAATATCAAATATCCTTACAAGTACACTTAAGATGTTCAAGAAGTCCTATTTACATAATACAAATTAAATTTGAATTTCTAAATAAGTTTGAAGAAATTGGTGGGAAAAGATGAAGTTATTTTTAGAAATCATTCTTATAAGAAAATACCCCTTTAAATTTTAAATACAATATTAGAATAATTATTACATTTAACAGGTGAATTGAAAACTTAAAACTTAGTAGAAGTTTCTTTTTATGTAGAATAAAACCCCAGACGATTTAAGGGGATATAATTGAGAAACTAGTTTAATTAAGAATGTAACAATTATTGAGGTTTGAAGTATTGAAACGTATAAATAAATATATATAAATACGGTGAGGTATTGAAAATATTGTGGGTTCTAACACAAAGGATCACAACAATGAAAGAATTAAACAGTTTAAACTTTTGAATTGATAACAACAACTAAACTTAGCAAACCGAAGGTGCACGACAGCAAAATCCAATCACTAATAAGGATAAGAAGACCAAATACATAATTTCACTTTTATCTTGTTTATCTCATGGCAGGCGTGCCACCCATACCCATTTCACATATCTTGTGGTAGGCGTACCACCCGCTCCCATTTCATCATATCTTGTGGTAGGCATACCATCCGCTCTCATTTCATTATATCTTGTGGTAGGCGTACTACCCGCTCCCATTTGAATATATCTTATGGTAGGCATAACACCCGCTCCCATTTCAATATATATCTTGTGGTAGGCGTACCACCCGCTCCCATTTTATTATAGCATATGGTAGGCGTACCACCCACTTTCATTTTATTTTATCTTGTTGTAGGCGTACCACCCGCTCCCTTTTCATTATATATTCGTCAAGTATTAAGGAATACCGGTAAGGAAATGATATGGAAATAAAAATATTACGGCAAGGTAATAGGGAAACAAGGATATCCGGACAAGGGAGCCGTTGACAAGAATAGACATGTCACAACAAGGGAACCAACAACAAGAATCAAATATGTCCTGGCAAAGGCGTCAGCTATAACCAAACTTGTACCGATAGTTAAGTTCACAATGAAACCTCCACTACAGAACATGATGTAAAAAGCACGTGATAACTACACCGACAACTACAACAATTGGACATGTAACCTATTTGCACGAGGTCATAGAGGAACTCACAACCAAGAAGTACCAAAATAATAAGGAAGGCAATCACGTCAATTAAGGTAATTTCGGGACAATGTAACACGTAACAATTACAGGAAACCTATCAACGTCATATGGTAGCTAGGCAAGCCAATTTACTCACCATATTTCCATTAACACAATCGTCCAGTTTTCAATTTAATTAACAATAATAATAATAATAATAATAATAATAATAATAATAATAATAATAATAATAATAATAATAATAATAATAATAATAATAATAATAATAATAATAATAATAATAATAATAATAATAATGTTAGCCTGCGGAAGTCTACTTCATAAATCTGAATATAAGTGTGAAATACTCAATATTATCCTCTACCCAAGATGTGGAGTCACAAACTCACGAACTACTAAGAATATCTACACATAATGGTCTGAAAGAAATATAATAACCGTCTGTCTCGAAACAATGAGACTACAACAACAATGAAAAATATAAGAAGAGACACCGGGCCTGTGGACGTCTGTAAGCTACCTCAGTCTCGATAGTATGAAAATTCTGCTAGTGATCTACTGCTGTTGCTGCTGCTCAAAACCTGAACCTGTGCAAAAACGCACAGAAGTGCAGTATCAGCACAATCCGACCCCATGTGCTGGTAAGTGCCTGGCTTATCCCGGTGAAGTAGTGACAAGCCTAGGACCAGACACTCACATAAACCTGTGTAGTTTTATATACATAGGTACCACAAAATAACAGAAATATTGAGCAACACAAATAGCAAGGGAGGGAAAATTCTAGGGGGAGCACAATCGAATATACATAAAAAAAACAGAGTGCAACAAACAGTTATCACAAAACAAGAATTGAATAGTTGCACGACATCACCCTTCGTGCTATTACTCTCATCCTCACCAAAAAATGAAATAAAAGTGCACGACATCACCATTCGTGCTTTTACTCTCATTCTCACCAAATAAGCAAATAAAAGTGCACGGCATCACCCTTCGTGCTTTTACTCTCATCCTCACCAAATAAGCAAATAAAAGGGCACGACATCACCCTTCGTGATTTTACTCTCATCCTCACCAAATAAGAAAATAAAAGTGCATGGCATCACCCTTCGTGCTTTTACTCTCATCCTCACATTCATGGCACGGCATGATCCTTCGTGCAAGATTTAATTGACAATGGCACGGAATGTTCCTTCGTGCATAAATAGTAAAACGTGGCACGAAATGATCCTTCGTGCATAAATAGTAAAACATGGCACGGAATGATCCTTCGTGTGAATATAATTAACAATGGCACGGAATGATCCTTCGTGTGAATATAATTAAAAATGGTACGGCATCACCCTTCGTGCTTTATCACTCTTCCTCACCTAAACAACAGTCACAATCAACGGGCAAGAAGAATGAAATAAACAACAAGTACCATCCGGCAAGGGAGTAACAACAGTCATAATAATATCCTGGCAAGAAAACAAGAACAACAACAACAATAAGGTCCCGGCAAGGGAACAATAACACAACCCTGCAAGGGCTCAATAATATAACATAGAAGAATTCCACATTAGTTCAAAACATGTACCAACAACGACTCACGGTCATGCTAGACACTGGTGTATAGATGCTTGTCACCACGCATATGCACCACACTCGATCATTTAGCAATTAGCAAGTTATTATACTCTATTCCTATTCCCTCAAGCTAGGATAGATCAAACACTTACCTCGACAGCTTATAGTCTACTCAATCCTCAAGCAATGCGTTTCATTTCGAATTTGGCACCAAATCAATCGTATCTATACACAATTTATATAATATCATCAATCCCATCAAATCGACCCCTCAACGGATATTCCTTTAAATCCATTTGTAGTTAAGCAAACAAGATAAGTAGCCAATGCCTTAGATGCCAACGCTAGTTCGACTTTGATCGCATAGTTTCGATCTCTTCAATTAACATCGGATTGAGAGTAGTGAAATCCAAGATAAATAACCTCACGTCTAATAATGAACCATGGTGAGTTATTTTTACCTAGCATAGTTGATCAATTTTCTCATTAGTTTATACCTTTCAGTCAATCTTCGGCCCTAATTTAACAAGTCACAGAATATGATATCGTCTTGTATTGGTCTTAATTGGAAATAACCTGAACGGACTTTTGTAGATAAATAGATTTTTTGTCTAGTCTAATAATCACTTTAATCGGCATAGGTTAAAATAAGTGATCCGGGCACACATTGATTGGCATATTCGTCAAGAGCCCGAGTCTATGTTGCGACTAGGCTTGCTTTTGCTCAAAAACTAAATGTAAAATTTTGAAATAATAAAACGATTTAAAGTTTAATTAGAGCACGTAATTTATAACATGTATTAAAATCAGATATTTTCAGCAATTTATAATAATTGAAGCGACCGTGCTAGAACCACGGGATCCGGGGGTGCCTAACACCTTCCCTCGGATCAATAGAATTCCTTACTAAGAATTTATGGTTCGCAGACTTCATTTGGAAAGTCAAAATTCCTCGATTCGGGATTTGAATAAATCGGTGACTTGGGACACCTTAATTTATTCCAAGTGGCGACTCTGAAATAAACAGAATAATACCGTTTTGAATATTGTCACTTAAAATGGAAAAACTCCCATCGCCCGTTTTTTACCTCCCGGTGTAAGGGCGCGCCAAAGGAGGTATGACACCGGTCAAGGGAATCAACAATAGAAATAATAATATCCCGACAAGGGAATGAACATAGAAACAATAACCTCCCACCAAGGGAATCAGCAATAAAAATAATAACCTCATGGCATGGGAATCAATAATAAAGAATCTTGTTTCAATAGTTAGCTTTGCAATATAGATCTCAACTTGAGTCAATACTCAACAATGGTAAATTACCAAGAGAATGTCATAAGTCTTGTTCAACATGAATAGTTGTCAATTTAAGCATGATTAGTACATAATAAGGATCGTGGAAAATCAAGAAGCACAATAACTTTAACAAAATAATAAAACATAATAAGCACATGATAACTACACCGGTAACCATAACAATTGGACATGCAACATATATGCACGAATTCATAGAGGAACTCACAATCAAGAAGTATCAAAACAATAAGGAAGGCAACCACTGAGCAGTTAAGGAAATTAGGGGTCAAGTAACAGGTGAGAATTAGAGGAAAGCTAACGACATCATATGGAGAATATAGAGGTAGTTTAAGCAATTAGGAAACTCAATCATAACAGAATACTTTCCACATAATGAACCTAAGGACCTAAGAACCCTAGAGGCAAATTTACCACAAATAAGTTCAAGAATACACTTGTCATCTCGTGTGCACGGACTATAATTAGCATAGAAGACTCAAACTCTAAGGGAAAGTTTCCCATACAAGGTTAGACAAGATGCCTACCTTAATCCAGCCAATTGAATACTCAATTTAGCTTTTCCTTTACCAATTCATCAATGCTGCTCCTAGCCAAAAATAACTTGAATACTTCAAACTATGCAAGAGAAAACGATTTCAATTAACAAAACTATGATTCTTATACAATTTACAAAAAGGCAACAAAAGTCAACTCCCTCGGCCCGCACCTCGAAACCTGACAAAATTTACAAAAACCGAACACCCATTCTACTACGAGTTGACCCGTACAAAAGTTATCCAATTCTGATACCATTTGATCCTTCAAATCATCATTTTATATTTTTTAAAATATTTCACAATTTTTACCAAATTTTTCTTTAGATTCTCATGAATTGATGTTAAATCTAAGATATAATCACAAAATATAGTTGACAACTGATTAAAGGCACTTACCCAATAATTTGGTATAAAAATCTTCTTTCAAAATCGCCCACTTTCGGAGTTAGGGTTCAAAAAAATGAAAAATGAGCAAAAACTCGAAATACTCAGCTTTATGCAGGCTGCAGATGTCGCATTTGTGACACTAAATTTGCAAATGCGATCTTGCAAATGCGGAGATAGCTTTGCCAATGTGAAGCCTGGAATTACCTTGCTAAGGTCGCATTTGCGACAAAATCCTCGCAAATGCGATGAAGGACTTTCGCAAGTGCGACAGAGTTCTTCGCAAATGCGAACTCTGCCTAGCAGCTCGGACCTTGCAAATGTGATTGCTCCTTCGAAATTGTGGATGTCGCATTGCAACCAATACATCACAGATGAAATGATACTAGAATCAGAACTGAAAGACTATGAAAAGTTACTCCAAAGCCAACCCGAAACTCACCCGAACCCTCGGGGCTCCAAATCAAATATATACACAAGTCTAAAAATACCTCAATAACTTGCTCGCATGCTCAAATCATCAAGATAACTTCTTAAACCACGAATTGGATGCCAAAAGGCACGAAAATCCCTGAACCTCAAAAACTTCTAAAATTGCAGCTACGCGCCCGAACCGTATCAAATCAACTCCAAATGACACCAAATTTTACAGGTAAGTCCAAATGATATAATGCGGCCGTTCCAACTTTCGAAATCTCATTCCAACCTCGATAACATAAAAGTCAAGCATGGTCAAACCTTTCCATTTTCCATACTTCAACTTTTTAACTTTCGCCTAAATGCCTCCAATTATCCTACGGGCCTCCAAATCCAAATCCGAACGCACGCCTAAGTCCAAAATCACAATTCCGAGCTGCTAACATCACCCAAAACTCATTCTAGAGCCATTTACTCAAAAGTCCAAGTCCCATCAAATTCTCACCGCTTAAGCTTCCAAAACTAGATTCCTTCTTCCAATCCCACTCAGATTCATCCGAAAACAAAATCCAACCACACACGCAAGTCGATACAAATAATATGAAGCTGTTCGTGACCTCAAACTGCCGAACCAGATGCAATTGCTCAAAACGACCGATCGAATCCAAGAAATGAAAAAGGAATCCTAGCCAATACTTTTTTTGGGGAGGAGGAATGGGGTGGGGGGGGGGGGGGGGGGGGCATTCCTAGTATCTTCACATGGTGAATTAAAATATTAAACAAACCTTCCAACCTTAGGACCTGCTCAAACTATGGTTTTACAGTCAAATGATTTCTCAGAATATACATATAGGACATCACGTAGGATGTATTCAAGTCAACTTTTGGACTATAATTGTGTTTGGTTGGAAATGTTTTTCTAAAAAATATTTTCTGAGAAAATAAGTAATTTTTTTTACTTAATTTCTGGTGTTTGGTTAGGCAGCAAAAAATATTTTGTGAAAGTAATTTATTTAGGGAAACAATATGGAAAACTAAATGATTACGGGTGGTAGCAGGTCGAGGTCTAGTGGCCGAGGTTACTAAGACGAAGGTGGGGGATTTTCATAGAACAATTGAATATTGAAGCAATATCCGTGGATGTCCCATATATGGTCCTAGAGAGTGGGGATAGAAGGAGTGTTCGACTAAATCAATGACTTTTGCTTAAGTAATATATTCTTTTTAAAAATTTATTATATATATAATAAAATCTAGTTATTAGCACCTAATATAATCGTTCTAAAATATTTTTACTAAGCTAATTACCACTAATATGTTTTTAAGTAGTGTAATTACCTCCATTTAGTATAAATTTCAATAAATAGGCTAATGAACTACTAAGATAGTTAAGTAATATTTACCGAGTGACTTACCGACGGTCTCCCTCGGTATTGTATGATAAAAAATAAGAAAATAATTATGTATAATATTATATATTTAAATTACTAACGGAAGTCCATCGGTACAATAAGAACAAAATTTAAAATATTATGTAAATGCAATGGCGATAGAGTATACGTCGACAACTTTATTTTCTTTTTCATTTTTTTAAAGCACCGAGACACACTGTCGGTATTTAAAAAAATAATTCAAAAATATAAATACAAAATGTTCCAAGGGAGTCCGTCGGTAAATTACCGACGGAGTCTATCGATCAAAATATCATTATTTATCGACGGACTTCCGTCGGTTCTTTTTAAAAAAAATTAGAAATTTAAAAATTCTAAAGTATCGAGAGACTCCGTCGAATAGTCCTTCGAAATAACGACGGAAAAAAGTCCGTCGGTACTATTATGTCGGTAAACAGGTGATTTTTAATAGTCACAGTTGATCTGGTCCCCATACATCCATTCTAACCCCACGTGAGACGATGTTTTAGAATGTTTAAGAGATAAGATTTGCAAACGCAACTATGTACTAATTAAGTTTTGAAAATCATTTTAATCTTTTGAAACTTTATGGAAATATGTACAAATTCTCATATAATAAATGTAACTTTGTCCAGTAAATATGGGGAAGTCCAGTGCTCAAAGACCATACCCCTTAACTTAACTACTTTCAATTCCAATCAAGGCCTCTTTTCTTTATTCATTGCCACATATATTATTTCCATTCTCTAAGTCATTTTAGAGCTATCTTCAACTTGTACATGGCTAGAATAATTGGTTTCGATATCAAATAAAAAGAACTTGAAGATATTAACTTTGGTGAAAGAAGATGCAACTTTGTCATATATATTAGCTTTGATCATAAAACTTTGCGTACTCTTTTAATTTTGTTTATTCCTTTATTCTTGTATAACCGATTCCCTTAGTCAATTTTCAAATTTTAAATTTGGCATTTGTAGTTATTCTGGTTAAAGCGAGTTAGCTACATTCAAAATAACTGACTTTTATTTAGGCTTATGTTTTATATGTAGTACTCAAAAGTAAATGCCTCACCAGCACGTACGCTTGGGAAGTCAAAAAGATAACATAAATTAAAAAATAAAAATATCGTTGGAAGGAAAATTAATTTGGAAATATAATACATGTTTGGAATTGCAAATAAAAGTGAATGAGAGAGGGGAAAAAAAGTAGCTTCAAGTATTTGAATTGTGATATCTATTTTTAGACGCTCCAATTCAAATTCTTGATCCACCCACAAAGTAAAATAGTAGCAGTAACAAACAATAGGCAATAGTAATTAAGTAACAAAATCTCAAATAAATTGAAGGGGCAATGGTAAAGGAGCTAAAGAAGAGGGCGTGGTGAAGCAAGAGTGTTAGGGCTAATAAGAATAGAACAACACCATGCAAAAGAAGCAGGCGATAAAGGGAAATTAGCCAGCGGACTGCATGTTCCAAAATAATTTTCTGATGGAATTCTCGACGTTATTAGCTGTGATCTTTCTTGTGCTTCATCTGTTGAGTCATTACAGTCTGCGGTAATTGATTCAACTTGGTTGTTTGAGGAGGAAGAAGGACGAAGCAACTCTCGCCATTCTGCAGCAATGCTATTTCTTGGTAATGAAACTGGTGAGAGATCAAGTGGAGGAGGAGCCACATCTTGTAAACGCCTCGAACCGGAATTACTAGAACTAGAACCTGAGCTAGAATTACTAGAGTTGGATTGAAACTCAGGTGCAGCAGTGAGCATTTGGACAACTTCCTTGAAATTAACAGGTTCCACTCTGTAGATTTTAGGAGGTGTTGGTGGCAATGGTGCGATTGGTTGTTTGGTCATTGGTTTTAATGGGAGTCTACGAACTCCATGAAGTGAGAAATGATATGAAGGTAATGATTTGTTTTTCTTTACTTCTTGTGGATATGTGGAATATGGGTTAGAAGAAGAAGAGGAAATAGCATATGAATAAGAATCCATTTTAATTATGTTCAAACTTTTGTGGAAGTTTGTTTTAGGGAAAACTTAGTATGAATATATTTTGCGGCTTTTGCTTTTGGTTTTGCTTATATATAGAGAGAATCGGACAAACCTGAGCATTTGTTCTTTTGACTCGGCTATGGGCTGAATATATCGGCGGAACTAGGATTTCAATCTTACGAGTTTATGATTCTAATTGTTTTAAGTTATAAAGTTTTAAATTAATAATTTATTTATATATATTTAATAAATTATTTTTCGATCAATACAGAGTTCAAAGCTACTGAGTTTTGCCGAACCCGCATCCAGTAGCGGATCCACGTTGTCCATTGTGGGTGCTCAATCTCCCATTATCACTAACCAGATTTAGTAAATTTACATAGGTAATTATAAAAAATGTTTGGATAAATATTGAGTGAACACTCATAACTAAACTTTTTTTCCGTTTTCTATTAAATTTTTTATTTGTGAGCATCCGTAACATTAAAATTATGGATCTACCATTACCCGCATCCTGCACTCTAGCTCCGCCATTTACTGAATAGGATGTAACATTACAACTTGCCATGTCTGTCTGTTTAATTAGTACAGCTCTTATTCGACCTTTATTATAAAATTGCCTCCATTATTGTTTCTTTTTTATATATTTATAGGCCGTATGAATCGATCTGTTCTATCTGTACCAAGTTAAGTCAACTTCTGAATTAACAAATAAAAGACAATATTTATGTTTTATGTGTAATATTTTTTTGGCAATTATCTGGGAGGTGCATGTTTACTAGTACTTAGCCGCCAGCCCCATCTCCTCTATGTAAGGTGCTATTGTGTTAAAACGCAAATCAGAAAATGGTTAGAAGAATAAAAAAATTGAAAAATAGTAAAGAATAAGAAATATTTTGAGTCCACAATTTGCATGTACGTCCTTAAGGAATTTTAACCCCCTCATATGTTGCCTATGATGAAACGGAATAAACCTTGCTGCAACAGTGTCAATACAAACTATAGGATACTAACGAACTTAAAGAACGGAGCAAAATCACACTTACGAACTTGAGAAAGAGAAATTGCGAATTAGAATGCAGTATTTTCAGAAAATTAAAAACGAAGTCATGCCTCAGAATTTATAGGCAATTATTGGAAGAGGTGTGATGTTTGTTTTGGAAAGGGTGTCTGTTCAGAAGTTTACGCGTCCTGACGCGGTCCTACCGTGGTTATGCCAGGACCCGGGCTAGAGTGGTCTTCTGAATCTGCAGCAGTGTTCTGGCCCAGTCGTACCGCGGTCACGCCCGGACAGTGGCTAACTAAATGACATTTACTTTATTATTAAATAATTAATTATATAAATTTTGTCCAAAAATAATCTTATCGATCGTTTGAAAAAGTCGAAACCGAAGCTGAAGCCGAAGCCCAACCGATCTAGCGACGACGACGACGCGAGGGTTGATTCTCTTCAACTCCTTTTAAGCTCTTTAAGAAGTATATATATATATATATATATATATATATATATATATATATATATATATATATATATACACACACACATAAATTTAGTTGTCCCTCACTAATGAGGGAGAAAGTTCAAGACAAAAACTCACTTCATTCAAATTTTTTATTTTCACTATTTCCAATTCACACTCTTAGACTATAAAGCTCAATGCTTAAAGTCTTTGAAGCCCTATCGCGGTCACGCCCGGACAACGTCTAACTAACTCACATTTACTTACTTATTAAATAATTAATAAAATAAATTTTATCCAAAAATAATCTTATAGATCGTTTGACAAATCTGAAGCCGAAGCCGAGCGAGCGACGACGACGGCACGAGAGTTAATTCCCATCAACTCATTTTAAGAGTTTTAAGAAGTGATTCTATATATATACACACAAATATAGTTGTCCCTCACCAATTAGGGACAAAGTTCAAGACAAAAGCTCACTTCATTCAAATTTTTCATTTTCCTCCATTTCATTTCCAACCATTTCCAATTTACACTCTTAAACTTTACAGCTCAATGCTTAAAGTCTTTGAAATCCAATGTTTTAAAGTCCAACACTTTCTCCAACAAATAAAGTTGCTAATGCTAAGGTCTAAAATGAAAATACGGTAAATGTTCATAATAAGAGGAATTAATAGCCTAAAAATAAGCAGACAATAGAAATTTTTTTTATTTCTCACCCGATATTTGGTATCATATTAGGGTCCAACTAAAATCAAATCGCGCCAAAAAATCTCATATTTGGGGATAAAGCGCTTCCTAACAAAAGCGACAATAAAATAGGTTAAAATACACTAATAAATGGTGTATAACTTTTTTATAATACCAGTGATTAAAAGTTGATAAAAGTGTTTACTGCTTCATCATGGTCGACAAAGCTGTCTTAACAATTGAATAGGTTAAAATACACTTAATTAGGGGATGCTTGGTTCATCGGATAAATTAAGTAAAATAATCTCTCGATAGAATGTGAGATTAATTTGTCTTGTGTTGGGTTGTATTTTATGTTTGATATAAGCAATTTCAGGTTTAGTTAAACCAAAATTTGGTATTATATTTATATCGTATTCAACGTAGAATAACAATCCCCGAATAAGATAATCAAATGACATAAATGCCCTTCTAGAGAACTCTTTTCTCATAGTCCTTTAAGAAGGTCGTTGTTGAAACTAAAAATAAAAGCTTATCCAAATTTATATTCTAAAACCAGACACATATTCTTTTGTATTTCGTAAATCCATTTTATTATCCAATAAACTAAACTCATATTAATAAAAATTCACTAAAATAATCTATTATTTGTTGTATGGGGCAAAATATGACCCTTCACATCTCTACGGCAAAAGGGTCGACCCCTCTCACATACTCCTTATAACATGGGTATGGTTTGGACGTAAAGCGTCCCCATTAAGAGGACATCGACTACGCTCCAATATTTTTTATTATTATTCTAATGTACGCCCCTTTCAATATAAATGGGCCTCCCTGTTGTAAAAGGACCGGTGTTATTATCTAATAATACAACTCTCTCATTCTCTCTCTATTTCTTAACTTCGATAAGCAATTGTTCTTAAAGTTCTTCATGTTTGCAACATCTTCTATATCACAACTGCATTGATCTCACATCTAGGTTTACTATATTTGGTTATGATTTACCCATTTTCTATCTTTTTGATTGTTCTAAGCTTATAAAGTAACAATAACTTTTGAGCCAAACATTTGTACGTTTTGTATTAAATATAGTCTCGGTATTTTGTAAGGATTCTTTACATTTTTGTCTACGTATATCTTCCCCGCCGACATTGGTTCGCTGGAGCATTACGGCGGCGTCTCTAATTTTTCTGCTGAGTAGCAGGAATAATTTCAAAGTTTTAGCAGAAAGTTACTGCTGTTTCCGGATTAATCAACACAAGGTGTTAATTGCGGCAGACGAGGCGAGCTTGTGATAGCTGGAAGAGTAGAGGGAATCGAACTCCGTCCGGGAAGTGCAAGAGCTGAAAGTATTCAACTTCAGGAGCATCAAACCAACTATCAGGTTATTATTTTCTTCGGGAATTGGTACCTCCCGATCCCTTATTTACACTGTACTCATACTGCGTCTCCTAGCTACCTTTCTGTGTGGTTCTCCCGAGCGCTATATAGCATACTCTTCTCCTCGTATATTGCTAAATTTCGGGTGTGCATCTCTGGTATTCGTAGACGGTAAGAGGGATAGTGGCCGCGGCTGGGAATGGTAGTATAAGGTCATGTCCTCGGGGGGTGGGGGTGGGGTAGGGGTGGGCAGGGGGATAGGGAATGGCTCTGGGGGAGGCTCGAGAGGTAAGGGTAGTAAGGGGTTAACGAACGTTTTGCTTTTAAGAATAGGGTCGTGGAACGTAGGCACCCTGACTGGTAAGTCCTTGGAGATGGAAAAAATTCTTCAGAAGAGGGGGGTCAACATAGCTTGCTTGCAGGAGACCAGGTGGAAAGGGTCGAAGGCGAAGAATGTAGACGGAGCTAAGTTATGGTACTTTGGGTTCGTGAGGGATAAGAATGGAGTAGGTATCTTAGTGGATAGGGACCTTCGGGAGTCCGTGGTCGAGGTTAGGCGAGTGAATGATAGGTTAATGTCTATTAAGTTGGTTATAGGCGGGCGCGTCCTCAATGTCATCATCGCTTACGCGCCCTAAGCAGGATTAAGGGAGGAGGTTAAGAGGCGCTTTTGGGAAGACTTGGACGAACTGGATAGTAGTATCCCTCTATCTGAGAAGTTGGTTATTGGAGGAGATTTTAATGGCCACATTGGTGCCGATGCTGGGGGTTATGGTGAGGTGCATGGGGGCTATGGGTTCGGGGTCAGAAACGGAGGAGGCTCTTCTCTGCTTGATTTTGCCAGGGCTTACGATTTTTTGATTGCGAACTCGGCTTTTCAGAAAAGGGAGGAACACTTGGTGACTTTCAAAAGTTTGGTAGCAAGGACTCAGATAGATTACCTCCTCATCAGACGGAACGATAGAGGGTTGTGCAAGGACTGTAAGGTCATCCTGGGAGAGTGCCTCTCGACTCTTCATAGACTCTTAGTGATGGATGTCGGTATATAGGTGAAGAGGAAAAGGATGGGAGCCCGGGGTCGGCCGAGGATTAGGTGGGGAGCCTTGACTAAGGAGAATGCCCTGGAGTTGGAAAGGAGGTTAGTTGAGGGAGGTGCCTGGAAAAGTTCTGGGAAAGCGGATGCTATGTAGTCTATGATGGCTGATCTGGTCAGGGAGGCAGCGCGGGATGTGCTAGGAGTAGCCAAGGGATATTCAAGCAGGCATCAATATGACTGGTGGTGGAACAAGGCTGTCCAAGGAAAAGTGGAGGCAAATAAGGCGGCATTTGCTCGGATTGCGGAGAGCTCGAGCGAGGAGGAAACGAGGGTGAACATGGACCGCTATAAGGAGGCGAGGAGGGAGGCGAAGTTGGCGGTCACAAAAGCGAAGAATGCAGCGTTTCGGCGCATGTACAAGGAATTAGAGGAGAAAAGAGGGGACATGAAGTTGTTTAGGTTGGCTAAAGTGAGGGAGAAGAACGCGCGGGACCTAGACCGAGTTAGGTGCATCAAAGACGAGGGTGGTAGAGTTCTGGTGGAGGAGGCTCAGGTCAAGCAGAGGTGGCAGGCATACATCCGAGGTCTGCTCAACGAGGAAGGGGACCAAGACATAGAGTTAGGGGAGCTGAGGGACCCAGAGCGCCATATGGATCTGGGGCTCTGCAGTCGCATTAGGGTAGAGGAGGTCGTGAAGGCTTTGCGTAGGATAAGTAGGGGTCGAGCGACCGGACCAGATGAAATTCCGGTGGAGTTTTGGAAATACATGGGTAGGGCAGGAGTGGAGTGGTTGTCCAGGTTGTTCAACGCGATCTTCATGTCCAAGAAGATGCCAGAAAAGTGGAGGTGGAGCATAGTTGTACCGGTGTATAAGAACAAAGGTGACATCCAGTGTTGCAATAACTATAGAGGCATCAAATTACTAAGCAACACCATGAAAGTATGGGAGCGGGTGGTTGAGGCGAGGGTGAGGGCGATGACGTCAATCTCGGTGAACCAGTTTGGTTTCATGCCGGTCCGCTCCACCACAGAAGCTATTCACCTGGTCAGGAGATTGGTGGAAAAGTTTAGGGACGAGAAGAAGGACTTGCACATGGTGTTTATCGACTTGGAGAAGGCGTACGACACCCTTCCCATTGGCTTGGTCACAACTCTCACTACCACATCTCTTCGTCCCACAATATGCTGTTCTTCTACCCGCTCTAGCTGCTGACATTCGTCTGTTTTTCAATATTGGAAAGCCTAGAAACCAAGGATATGGGGCTTCACCAAGGATCGGCGCTCAGCCCCCTCCTATTTGCTTTGGCGATGGATGCTCTAACTCGGCATATCCAAGGAGACATGCCATGGTGTATGCTATTCGCTGACGATATTGTCTTAATAGACGAGTCGAGGGTCCGTGTTAACGAGAGGTTGGAAGTTTGGAGACACACCCTCGAGTCAAAGGGTTTCAGACTAAGCAGGTCTAAAACTGAATACTTAGAGTGCAAGTTTAGCGCCGAGCCGAGCGAAGAAGGAGCTGGTAGGGACGTGAAGCTTGGTTCTCATGTCATCGCCAAGAAGGACAGTTTCAGATATCTTGGGTCGGTGATCCAGGGTGACGGAGAGATCGACGGGGATGTCACTCACCGAATAGGGGCTGGGTGGTCGAAATGGAGGCTTGCGTCGGGAGTCTTGTGTGACAAGAAAGTGCCACAGTATCTCAAGGGAAAGTTTTATAGAGCTGTGGTTAGACCAGCAATATTGTACGGGGCTGAGTGCTGGCCAATGAAGAACTCCCATATCCGGAGAATGAAGGTAGCGGAGATGAGGATGCTCAGATGGATGTGTGGGCACATCATGTTAGATAGGGTCAGGAATGAAGTTATTCGGGAAATGGTAGGGGTAGCCCCAATGGATGAGAAGTTGCGAGAAGCGAGACTCAGGTGGTTCGGGCATGTACGGAGGAGAAGCCCCGATGCACCGGTGAAGAGTTGCGAGCGGCTGTCGGTAGTTGGCGCGAGTCGTGGCAGAGGGAGGCCCAAGAGGTATTGGGAGGAGCTGATTAGGCGAGACATGAGTGTTATGCGGATTTCCGAGGAAATGGCTCTTGATAGGAAAGTCTGGAGGTCTAGTATCAAGGTTGTAGGTTAGGGGCTTCTATTATTTCGCGGGATAAGGATGGGTCGGAGGGGAGGGTTCCTGATAGGTTAATATCTTTGCGAGTACTCCTAGAATTACTAATGCATTTTGTTCATGTTGTTGCTTTGTTTACTCTGCCCTTTTATATGTCAGTCTTTTTTGTGGTTTATTCTGGATTCACTAATGCTTTTCCTTTTGTTTTGTTTTTGTTTTTCTCCCTTTCTCGATCTTACGTCGAGGGTCGATTGGAAACAGCCTCTCTGCCCTATCGGGTAGGGGTAAGGCTTGCGTACATATTACCCTCCCCAGACCCCATCCTGTGGGACCATACTGAGTAGTTGTTGTTGTTGTTATTGTTTGAAAATATGGTAGAGGTTTCAATTACTTTATATACATTTGTTAGAAATATAGTGTATAAAAGAATTAAACAAATTAGCCTATGTGATGGGGTATGCTTCAGGTAAAAAAAGTAGTGGATGTTAGTTTAACCTAAACAGTTGTTTACTAGACGCTTAAAATAAAAATATATATATATATATATATATATATATATATATATATATATATATATATATATATATATATATATATATATATATATATATATATATATATATATTTATGTATTATGGAATGGAAGGAAATTAGTAGAAAGTCGACCGATTATCCGAATAGCCAGTGAAATTCATTTTTTACCTCTTTTAGCTTCATACATGTATTATATGTGAATTATATATATATATATATATATATATATATATATATATATATATATGTATGCTTCAGGTAAAAAAAGTAGTGGATGTTCGCTAGTTATTTTTAATTTAAACAGTTAAAAGGGCAACTGTTTGGATTGATTCTTCTAAAATGTTAGCACTTTACCTTTTACTTTTATGTTTTCACAAAATATGATCTCTTTTTTACATTGCTTTAAATCAAGAATCTACTGATCCTCGTTTTGTACATCAAAGAACTGCATTGAGGTGAAATTAAATATGCAGCAACTAATAATCGACGCAACAGGATGAGGGATAATTGCAAGTAGTGTAAGTACTAGTAGTTTATGTAAAGTTGTCTTTGTGTAACCTATAGGTTACCCAGTATTATATTCCTTAGGTTGCAATCTTTTCTTGAATCTTACATAAATACGAAATATTTTGCACAACAAACTACCATTTTTCTAGAAGTTTGGGGCAGTTCCACCAAGTATTATTGTCCAGTATAATATACTGTAGTTTGGAGCATTGGTGCTCCAATCTCCCACAAATTTTACAGGAGTTAGCAAAGTATACCGGTCCAGCATAATATGCTGGAGTTCGTACACAAATGCACCAGAACTCCCATATATTATACTGGACCAGTCCCTGTTGCAGTAAAATAGTGGCTATTTTTCATTGACCGGTGTGAAAACTGGCTATACCATGATATTTTAACGGATAAACCTGCTACCACAAAGCTTACTCCCACCCGGATCAAAGATTATTTACCTTCAACGCATGCATTAAATTGTGACGTCCCAGGTATATAGTTGTTGTAAGTTTCTAGTTGTAGAAGCAGTTAATATCTTCAAGTCTATCCTTGTATGACTTCTGAATCTTGAAGATAGTAATGGGACCAAGTCTTGCAGTATTCAAACTTTGATTACAATTATTCAAACAAAGATCAATTAGTGACGATTTGTAAGATGAAATCCTCAAACCTTTTTAAGATCTTATCAAATATTATTTTATGTGAAAATATGTCAGCAGAAATTTAGAAGTTTACTACATCTCTTACTGCATTCTTCATTGTCTAATTTTTTGGTCTTTTCGCTTATAAACACTGGTAAATTGAGTGAGGTAAATTAAAAGATTAATCAAATGACTTGGCGGCTGGCCGAGTTGGGTGTGCAATGGACTTCTCAAATGGGAGATTTAGGGTTCGAAAACCACTTCCCTACCTCCTCTGTAGAGCACGTATCTAGTACAATTTACTCTTCTGTGTAATTTGCAAGCTATTTCGGAGCTGATTTATCTTGTGCGCACCCAAAACATAGTTACCTTGGTTTTATATCGATTAAGAAATGAAAAGGTGGGGCGGTTGGTGGCTATGCTGAATTCTTTTTCGTAGATATAATGAATGAAAAATGAGTGTTTGTGTTGTGATTTTCGTAGTTGCAATAAAAAAAATTTCCGAGAAAAGGTCTTGTCAAATCAATCCGCTAACGCCTTATCTTCCTATTTAAAAGAAGGACAAAATGGTGATGCTCTTTGATTGCATCCGCTTGCTTGATCTTTGATCTTCTGGCCGCCCCCTAATTAAGCTAAGCCCCTTTGTTTAGCCTATGTTATCGAAAAATCTAAAATATTACAATCCCTTGCGTTGAGTGAAATGATGGAAATCCTTATTTGTCCCGCCTCAGCTTGAATTTGCGGATGGAACGAGGGCGAGAGCGTTAGCAAAAACATATAGTGTATATTAACATTTGGATGCCTCAATGAGTCATTATATAACTTGATGTAACGTTTTGGTGTCAATTTTAATTATCAAGAAACAGACCATTAATCCTCAATTTTATGACACAAGAGTGACATAGATGATATATAGCAGCTTATTTAGTTGCCCTGGTAGTGACAGCATTCAGTTTGGTGCATGTATGCTATAGAAATGTTTTTAGTCAAAGCAAAGACATTCAATATTATATTAAGATCAAGATGCTTATTTCAATCCTTTGAAGGAACAATTCTTCTAGAAGATCCTAGAAACAACCAGAAGTACTATTTTATTAGGGAAAAATATATATATAAATGAATGGTGATAAAGCATGATACGTGAAACTATCAAAAAGTTATAATTGGTCAAAAAATCATACTAGGTACGGGATAAAAGAGATACGGGATCAAAAAGGAGGTACGAGATAAGAGGTTCGGATACATGTAAGGAATGATTTATAACTTGTCAAAGTTCAAGAATAAAAACTTGTTCAAGTTATTTCAGATAAACATGTATGTTCCTCTTTCTTATATCGTGTAAAACACTATTATGAAGTTGAGACGTCTTCTTCATCAAGTGTCAATATATAAAAGGGCCCTCTATTTATAAAACTCATGTTATTTAATCGTGAGAATAATAAAATATTTTCAGAAAATAAAAATGCAATCTATTCTTTAAGTCCTACAAAAATAAAAGGCGTGAATAGAACAGATGGGAGTTTGGGAAAACGAAGTTCTTAAATATTAAAAATCAAGTATAAAACTTGATCATCGAATCAAAAGTGCCCCTTAAACAAAGCTTGGGGACCTGAAGTCTTAAAAAACTCTAATTCAGGAGTTCGATTACAAAAGGTTATCATAAGAAACCAAAACCTTTGAGCATAGACTTCCAAAGGAGCACCTGCAAAAAGAGGAAACCTCAAATTACAAAAAAGAACCTTTTAAGGTAAAAAAACTGAAGAGGGATCATTTACAGGCTCAATTGCACTTGCATCATCAAAAGCTAAGAGTTGATCTTCAGTCATGGTACTGGCAACATCCATGGGCGAAACCTCAACTTGACTAATGGAAATAGGCGCGGAAGAACTTAAAAGAAGTGCAACACTGGTAGTGATCTCATCAGTCACAGGAGTCTCAGGTACAATAGACATGGGAACTTCAGGTACAGAAACTTCATCTATGGGAGCTTCAACCAAAGCAGTCGTAACTAAAGAAGTTTCATTTGAAGGAACCTCAACCAAATGGTTTTCAAATACGGGAAGACTAGTTTCAGGAGATGAAAAATCTGGTGGCTATTGTGCTCTCTCAATGGCTTCATTTACCTTAGCCAACTCGGATTCAAGGTTAAAATCTTCCTGGCTCACCTCTACCAAAGTTTCACGGCGGGTCTTGAGATAGGTCCAACTCAGTTCAATATTGGAGGATTCCTCAAAAAGTTTATAATCCTTCTCTCAGGCCGTAACTTCGTTCGTGAGCTCCTCATTCTTAAGCAAAAGAGAATTATGAGATGATTGCAATGAGGTGTGAGAATTTTCCAAAGCACGAACATTGTCTGCAGAGGCTCGCAATTCTTCTTGTACTTGAGCAAGCTCTTGAGCAACCCCTTCTGCATGTATTTCCTTCTGAGCCAACAACGCTTTTTGAGCTTTATTTTCATCAGCAACCGTGGATAATTGCTCTACAAAAAGCTCTTTTTCTCTCTTATATTAATCTGTAGTAGCCTTGACCGTTGCCAATTCAGAGGTAAGAGTTTGGACTTGTTTCACTGAAGAACTTTTTCTCTTCTCCAAAATGTCCATATCAATATGTGAACTTTCACACTGGCCTTTCCAATTTTTTTCCTCTAATCGAGAGTCACGAGCAACTTCTTCTACATTGTGAGCAGTTTTCTCTCACGAGCCAGTTTCTTTAAAAGAGGAACTCAATTCATAAGATCTGGACCAATGAGGTTGACATGTTCGTGTGAAAGATATTAGGTTAAAATTCATAAAGAAAAATATCTTAAAACAACAAGAGATTAAGGAATACCTTCAAACTGGCATGAACAATGTTGTTCAGAAGGGTCATATTACTATGACTCTCAATTTTTGCTTTCTCAATAGGGTCAACCAATGGTTCGAGCCAAGTATCGGCTTGCCCAGATTTCCTTAAAAGACTGCTATTAGCAGGGACTTCAATGGTAACACTCCTCATAGGGGAACTCCTACTTGAGGAACCCACTTATGTGTGATGAACTGTGGGAGGAGTGATTGTCGGAGAAGGAGCAGTAGAGAAAGGAATGGAACAGATGAGGAAAATAGAGAAACAATCATATGAACGGTAAAGAAAGACAAAGGAAGCTCATCCAAAACCGGACCTAAAATATTACTACTAAAACCATTGATAAAAAGCTGGTTTATAGAATCAACATTATCAGATGGGGGAGAAATATCATCATTAAGAATGACTACTGGAATAACAACATGTTAGGAAAGGGGCAGGTCAGGAGAGACATTGATCTCATCATCAAAAACAATTCGTCTCCTGGCTCGTGGTCTTGTTACCAAGGAGCTCTCACCCTCTCCTTCAGAATCATCTTCAAGGACTGGTTTTCTTTTCTCAGACCTCCGGGGAGCTGAAATATCTTGATTCGATCCTAGAAATATGTCTTGGCCAAGAGATGCCAAGACACCCTCAAGAGTAACTCCTCGAGTGGCAAAACCTAAGAAAAGGAAGGTTAAAAGCCAAGAAAGTAGAAATACTTAAGGTAAAAAAAACATACAAACTCTTACCATGAGTTTTTGGTTTCCAACCGTAGCGACTGGAAAGGTTTTTCCATGTCCTACCTTCCATTGGTGCAACCTTCAAAAGTTCTTCTACTCAACCACGGATATTTGTTATGGGTGCAGCCATGCCCACGGTTGCTGAAAAAGAAACACGATAGAAAAAAACATGTAAGATTGAAAATAAAAAGACACGGGGATATTTAATACTTACGTGCAAAGTTCCAATTCTCCGGGAAGCGAATGTTCTTTTCACCGACTAGAGCCACAGTGGGGGCAACAACATACCGAGCATATCAACCACGGTCGTTATCGTCTTCAGGATTCATCAAGACTCTTTTGCTCATGGCTGCTAAACCAAATATTTCGTTTCGGAAAAACCTAGGAGAGTAAAGGTGAATTAAATGGGGGAAAGTCAATTCTACGTTGGCTTTACTAGCAAGGTGCCTCTAGCAGGCAACAACTCGCCATACTATTGGTCCAATTTGCCCCAAGCAAACATCAAAAAAGCGACAGAAGTCTAGAATAACCGGGTCGATGGCTGGTTTGAACCCTAAAGTAAATAGATAGGTATAAACAAAGGAATAGCCTATAATATAAGAGGTGATTCTTTGATTTGGGTTAGGAATAATAATGGGGAAATATTCAGCCCAATGGCATTCCTTCCTAACTACGGGTGCAAAAACACTTGTGATTAGAGTAGGATAAGGATCAACACAATCTAGTGTAGCAACTTGAGTTTTTAAGGATTCCTTATCATGATGGAAAGAAAATTCTGTGCGAATAATTTTTTCCACCAAGGGTTCACGCAGTGGCTCAGAAGAATCCTTACTTCGAGAGGAATCCCTTTGAGAATGCGAACCCCTGGTCTCAGAAGAAGGACCAGAACCAGAAGGAGGCGTTAAAATGCTACCATGAGTAGAGCTTAAATTGTGCAGGCTGCCTCCTCTTCTATGTCTTACAGGAGCATTTGGAAAATTATCTAGAATAGGTGTTTTCCTAGGGTTAGGAGTTTATGAAGCAATGGATACAAGAAGGGAATAATGAAGAAAATTTGCAAGACAGAAGTGTCCAATTTAATTTATGAGGAACAAGACAAAAAGAGAAGCTATATTTATACTATTGGAAAAAGTACGATGATGAAAGAACCGTAATAATGATAATTGATACTTCGTGAAAAGAAAGCCTAAAAAACGTGTTGCAAGACAGTGCAATCAATGAGGAAGAAACATATGTTTAGTGCATTAAAAGGAAGTGACAGTCGAAGTGCCAACTTTATCAGAGTATTAATGGTGGCAAAAATTCTCCTTTTATGAAATCCACTTCCCAAGTATTGAAACTGATGAATAAATGGAAAAAGGGAGGACTATCTGTATTGGGAAAAAATATATACATAAATGAATGGTGATAAAACATAACACGTGGAACTATCAAAAGATTATAATTGGTCAAAGAATCATAGACTAGGTGCGGGATAAAAGAGATACGGGATAAAAAAAAAAGAGATACGAGATAAGCGGCTCGGAAGCCCTGTCCCTATTTAAGCGTACTTATGTACGAGATATGAAAAAGATAACGAACCTGGTCAAATAAGAAGATAAAGATACAACATTTCAAGAGAAATAAATGCCGGAGCTCTTAAGGAATATTTGTATTCAATGTAATGATTATGTAACGCAATATTTAATGTCATTTAATATTCATAATAGCCTCATTATGGCTTAGGTGTAATGTACATTTACAAATATTCTCCAAAGAAACCTATAAAAGGAGAAATATGTAATCGGTGGAGACACAAGACATTATTGGAATATATTTTTATTTACAAGCTTTCATATCTGAGTACTTGGAAATTTTTTTCTTGACTTATTTTTCGATTATAAGTAACCCGATTTTTCTATTTTTCCAGATTGACTAAAAATCCATTTTTTGATTGAACAACTATATCATTTATCAAAAGAAGTAATTGAATCCGATTCTCTTCCCCTTTGTCTTTCCCCTCCCCCGAACCAAACATATTGGGGTAGAAGAACCCTCTCCTTTATATACACATTTAATAAAAAATTTAAAATTGGCCGGACCCGTAGCTTATATACTACCTCTGCCAATGTTTTACATTAATATGGTGTCATGGCTTAGTTTTTCAGAACAAAAAAAACATTATTGATGCTTCATTTTTCGGTGCTGAAAATTTGACATTAATTCTGGTGAGTAATATTTTCTGGCCAACAAACACTTAGGTTAGTTACCTTTTTTGACTTTATTGATATGACATGTAAAGTTAAGTGACTTTAGCGGGAAAAAGATAATTTTATAATTAAATTTAATTACAATTAGTAAAGTTTAATGATCATGTGGCAGTTTAACTCATGCAGTGTTGTAGTCAAATGATTTACTCGAGCTCTTGTTAATTACAGGAAATCGTAAGAAGTAGTAATTCAAGTCAGTTTTAGATTATGTTCCTTGGCGTTTTATAGAAGATCAGCTATATATGTATGTTGGTGTCCCATTTAACATTCAAATCTAACCCCCACGTCACGATATTTTATATAATGTTTAAAAGTAAGACATGCAAAATTTAGTGCACGCTCTCTTTCTTAGATTAAGGCCAACAAAATTTATTAGTCTGACTGATCGAAATACATCACGTATAGCTCAGGAAACACTAAATTATTCTATATTCTTAAAGCTGGAACTAGAAAATTCTAATAAAGTGGGGGAGGATTCTAGCCGTCATCATACGACAACTTCTAGCAATGAAAGTTTTGCGGGACAACACAAATCGATCTTAAATATATGTAAGAAGATGTTTCTAATTTTCCATACCATCTTTTATGAATTATTTATTTACTCTTTTAATTTTGTTTAACATTAAAAGAAATGTTCGAATTTATATATCCTTGTAGTATTCTACTTATCTTATATTTTTCCTCTTTTTACCTTTCGTTCAGGAGAGAGTGCACTAAATGGTTGTCCAACATAGCTCTAAGCCTCTAAAACAGTTCCACAATAGACAAAAGGCTAAATTTACCCCTAAACTATATTCCCTCTGTTTTGAAATTAATGAATTTATTAATATTTGGACAGTCAAACAAGATTTTATTTGTTCTATTTTTTGTAAATAACTTTTAAATATTTTGAATTGCTACTATTATGACTTATAATTTTATGTAATTTTGGAATTTGTAAATATTATTTCAAAAAATTTAAAATTCTATGTATGGATTCTTTCCGAAATTGAGCCAACTAATTAACTCCGAAAAGGCTCAAACAAATTGAATGAGAGGGAGTATATCAAATTGTTTTATATGTATGTATCCTCTGTCATGATTTGACAGTTGCCCTTGAACAATTGAAATTATTTGCAGATAAGAATTAGATACTTTTTCACAGACCAATTGGTCCGATTTGGTGAAACCAGAGGGAGTATATCATAGGGATATTAAGGCCTCATTTGTTTGCACTTAATGGAGGTCTGAATCTTAATTATTCAGATCTTAGATATTAAGTGCGTTTGTTTTTAAAGTCTGAATATTAATTATTCAGGTCTTAATCATTAAGTGCGTTTGTTTTTTTTACTTCACAACCACTCAATTGGTCTGAATAGGTCTGTTTGATTAAGATCTATAACAAAGATTTAATTTCATTAAGATGCTATCATATATTCATTTATAACTGCCGCCACCGTCTACCATTATTAACTACTACCACGCCACAACCAACACCCCCATATTTAACCACCACCACCACCACTACCTCCACGTCACCATCATGCTTAAAATCATAGCCTCCATTATCGACCATTATCACCTACTATTCCCTCCACTCCGACCACCATGATTCTCGCCCACAATCTACGCTCATCCGCCTCCACTACCACTACTGACCACCCCATCACCATCAACAACCACATCCAGCACAACTCATCAATATAACCTACCACCATTCACCTACTACATTCCTCAATCACAACTAATACCACCACCGATATTATTAACTATCACCACCCGCCACCACTATCCTCAAACATAATTGTCACCACTACCAATCACTACTAGTTACTAGCATGAACCACCATCATCAACCAAAACTATCACCAACCACCGCTTCTAGTCGGCATTCCTCCGTTAGCCATCACCACCAATAACTATCATATTTTTAAAAACTATATATTCTATTGATAGAATATTAGATTAGTTAGTATTTTATTTGAAATTTATATTTATTAATTTTCAAATAAATATATTTCATACATTCAGATGTTAAAAATCAAACAGTCTTAATTATTTCTATTCAGATCTTAATACACATCTTAATATATTCAGATGTATATCCAGATTCAGATGTCTTAATTATAATACACATCTTAATATTAAGATGTGTATTCAGATTCAGACGTCTTAATCTTAAAAAACACAAATGAGGCCTAAACCACTTTTAGCCCGCACCCGAAATAATTTATAAATTTTATATGTTTTTTTGTCTATTATTTTACAGCGGCTATAAGTGTCATTTTTCCTATATCAAATTGGTCTAATTTTGGTGAACCCGGAGGGAGTTTTTGGTTTTATTTAAATGAAGACATTTGAATCTGGATACACATCTGAATATATTAAGATGTGTATTAAGATCTGAATAGAAATAATTAAGACTGTTTGATTTTTAACATCTGAATGTTTTAAATTTATCTTTATTTGAAAATTAATAAACATACAATTCAAATGAAATACTAACTAATCTAATATTCTATCAATAAAATATGTAGTTTTTTAAATATGATAATAGTTGTTGGTGATGGCTAACGGGTGATGGCGAAAGGGTGATGGTTGGTAGTGTTTTGGTTGATGATGGTGGTTCATGCTAGTAGTTAGTGGTGACTAGTAGTGTGGCGATTATGATCGAGGATGATGGTGGTGAGTGGTGATAGTCAATAATCGTTGGTGGTGATGGTAGTTGTGATCGAGGAAGGTGGTAGTGCGTGGTGGTAGTTAATAATGATGTGCAGCACCGGTTATGATTGTTGATGGTGATGGAGTGATTAGTTGTGGTTAGTTGAGGTGGACGGGTGTTATTTGTGGTTGAGAATGATGAAGGCGGGAGTGGTGCAGATGGTGGTGGTGGTAGTCGATTATGGTGGCGGCTATGATTGAGTATGATGGTGGTGGTGGTGGTTGAGTATGGTGGTTGCATGGTGGTAGTTGACAATGGTAGGCGGTTAAGACAATTAGTAATGAATATGAATGATAGCATCTTAATGAACTTAAGTCTATTTTATGGATCTTAATCATACAGACCTATTCAGACTCATTAAGTGGCTGTGAAGTTAGAAAAACAAACACACTTAATGATTAAGATCTGAATAATTAAGATTCAGACTTTAAAAACAAATGCACTTAATGTCTGAGATCTGAATGATTAAGATTCAGACCTCCATTAA